>JAXGGA010022033.1:0-15650 GCA_038373865.1 Uloborus plumipes | reverse complement strand
ATTTTCAAACACCCAAATAATTTTAACAAGAATTAGGAAGAAGTAAAAGTTAACAAACTTTGGCATCCAGTCATCTGTCAATCTCGAGCCGGCAGGTAGAGGGCGCTGCGTTTTCAATTTAAAATCTTGCAGCAGTTCGAAATTTCGCATCAGTCGCCAAATTAATCAACGACACCTACTGAAGATGACCGTCGCAGTTGCGATCGAAACGTATGGATTAAAGCCATTTAGACCACTGCACAACAGCCCGGAATCCTTAACTAGTATTTACTCCGGCCGTGAAAGCCTTCATTCTTACATTCATTGGATTATTTACTTTAAAATAGTATTTATTTCCGAAGATTTTGTTTGATAGTGCCGCTAAATTTTTGCGTTATAAAACTTGTTTCTTTAGTTAATAGAAAACGGTGTTTAATAAATTTACGTTGCTATTATCCATCTAGTGCTACACATTACAGCAGTGGTGCCCAACTAGCGGCTAGCAAAGTGCTGGACCCATGTGACGTATTTGTTTTGCTCGAAGTTATGAATCAAAAGTCACGTTGAAGAACTTTTCCAAACATATGCAGAGCAGTCTGTCCTGATGAAATCCCCTGCCAAGGCGCAGTCAACGAAACTGCTTCTTCCCATAAACGCCACTGCACTCCCTTTTACTTTCCCGTATTTTTGTGTCTTAGATACAGGTGGTTTGTCAGAACGAGATCATATACTGCAGGCAAAAATATGGCAGCTTGCTTGTGGTGTTGATGCTTTTGCATTTAAAAGGAGTACTTTTTCTTGTAACCTAAGTGGTACATCAAATTCAAAGAACTGTCAAAAACAAAAAAAAACGAGTGAACATTTGTTATCGTTCGTGAACACAAAGTTGCCCCCAATCGGATCTTTCACCAAGACAGCACATCCACGCACACTTCCAAATGTACAAAAGAATAGTACAGATCTCAAATTGAGATGAACTGGTATGCTATCCGCTAAGATCTCAATCTGATGGAGAACATCTAAGAATCTTCTCACGCAACTTCTATAAGAAAAGGAAGCAGTATCATTCAGTGAAAGCACTCAAATCAGTGGTTAATGAGGCGTCGGGCAGATTTGCCCCGAAAACCTACCGTAATTTTGTGTTATCAATCTAAAAGCTTTTTCTTCTCGGCAAGTGCAATGAAAACACTGCACGTTACTAAAGAACTTTTGAGCATCGTAAAAAGTAAATATTTCATTTTTCGCGCATAAGCGCTTAATACATAAGAAAATTTGAGTTTCAAATAAATTATTAGTTTCTCTTTAAGGAATTGTGTTCAAAGCAGACATACAAGCTTGTATTATAGTTTTTTTGATACAATAAAAAAAAAAACCAATGTTCTGTTTTATTTAAACACTTTGCTTCTGCTTTAACTGTTGCCCTCCACTGTATGACGGTGATCTTGCCATGTTTAAAAGCCTTGAGAAGTCCTTCATTATGAAGCAAGAGAAAATACTGAATATAGAGATTTTTTTCCAATCTTATGTATCTAAATGGATTAAAAACTTCATCTCAAAAATGACAGAAAAGTACTGTTTTCAAAAGCAATCCTTACCATTGCTTTGGTTCCTCTTCAATTCAAGAATTTCTTGCTTCAAATTTTTATTTTCCTGCCTGCATTCAGAGACTGTTTGATTCAAAAGTTGATTATCTTGCTCCAGGACAGTAATTTTTTGGCTCAGCACCCCCAACTCTTTAGTCTGCTCACTAATCCTCTCATCCATCATCTTCAGCCGGTATCTCATCTCTTTCTCGAATCCAGTCATATCGTTCCCGCTCTGGTCTGCTGAAAACAACGCGAAACAAAGAATAGCTCAGAACCAAACAAATCATAAATTAAATGAACATTCCTTTTTTGACAGAAAAAAACAATGGACCGACAGTTTTACCATTCTAATATGCGTATTCATTTTCGAAGTCATTAAGCACGCAAAAATGCAAAAAAAAAAAAAAAGAAAGGCATGTGCCTTCAATTTTTCTATTGAAAAGTTTCTTTTTTGATACACTTTTATCAGTTTCACATTTGTATTTGTCAGTATGTAGGTAACTCTGAATAAAAGATAAAATTCACGTTCTTTGCTAATGTAAAAGTAATAATATATTTAATACTATTATTAACACTAAAGGCTAAACTATGTTTCATTTTGATGTATTATAAGTGCATGTCAGTTTGATTTACTCTGAAAGCGTATTTTTTAGTTTTTTTAAACTATAGTTTAATTATTTTAAACAGTAATGTGCTCTATTTTCTCTATATTTTCAAACCTAGCGTATTTCTAAAGACCTGGAGTACCTTCCTCCATTTGGCACGGCGATGAGCGAATGCCATTACCACGGGAATTTTGACGCCCTCAACCCTCAACAATGGGTCTTCTCTCGAGAATGGTCTCCTTTCCCGAATTGCATGGATCATCCGAACTTCAAATCCATCACATGAAACCAAATTTAGCACAAATACGTCTTTAAAAAAGTGTTTTTTAATCCCCCCCCCCCCCCCTCTTTTTCTGCGACTAAATACATATTTTCTGCAGAAGTACTTTTTTTACTTCATGGGTCTGGGACACATTCTGAATTTTTTTTTCGTTGAACAGCAAAAAAAATCGATTTTTTTTGCACTTATCCACCATCTATTTAATGAGCAAAATCGCATCACAAAAAGGATTTTTTTTTCAAGTTAAGTTAAAATTAAAAAGAAAAATAGAGTATTGTTCAAATCCCTAAAACTCAAAATACTCGCATTCAATGTTCAATTTTTTTTCTCAAAAATCTAAATTTTTATTCAATAATTAAATAAAATATTAATTCAACTAAAGAAGAACATTTTTGAAGAAAAATTTTCAAATACTTTTTTTCAAAAATTTACATTTTTTGAAGCAAACACTTTTTTTAAATTTGACAAATTAAAATCTAAGCAAAATGTTCAAAATGATGATCCAAATTTCATTGCTTGACCTCTATCCGTTCTCGACTTATAAGAATTCGAATGTAAGAAGTCAGGAAAAATTGCAACATGGAAAAAATGCGTTTGAAGTTTTCAAGGTCATAACAGCAGCTGTCTAACGGTTAGATTTTTAAAACAAGCAGCTAAAATTGTTTTTTCTCTTGTACCGATTGAGATAGAAAAAATATTCAAACGTCATTTTCCCAGAAACGAAAAGCTTTAATTTTTTAAAAAATTGCAAAATTTGACGATTTTTGTGGCCGGGACCCTATTAAATGAATCAACTTAATTTTTTCAGAATTTAAATTTGGTTTTTATACGCAAAAGAAAAATGTCACTAAGAAAGCGCCAGTCTGGTAGTTTAAGAACTAAAATTTTAAGTGCCGTGAAGATTAAAAAAAATTAGTTGCGATGATGCGTTTAGGTACAAAAACTAATAGTTTCGTGATGCCCAAATTCACAAGAAAATTAATAAACAAGAAGTTCAGGATAGATACAACTTTAAAAAACCACAAATGCGCAGAAATAGTGCAGACACGTGTTTCAGCGTTACATTTAACGCCTTTTTCAATCGAAAAATTGCACAGACATCCGACTAAAGCCTAAAGCTTTTGTCGGGATATCTGCGCCAGTTTCAAAAATTCGAGTCTGAAAAGTAAAGTAGCGAAAACGTATTGATAAGTTGGTTGTTATTACACTCATCAGTTGGTACGAAATATTCATTGATTACTCGAGATAGATTGAATCATTTAAGATCAAAGCAAATTCAGTCCACTTTGTATGGAAAATAATGTTATTTTTGGAAAATAAATGTTTAAAAGTTCCTGTACCAATGGCTTAAGGGCAATATTATTCAACTTCGCAGAGATGGCCTATGGCTCCTCCTTTTTTCAGGATTGTCCATTTTTAGGAAGGGGTGATACGCAGATGAAAATTGAGGAATCGGATTCAATGGTGCAAATATGGCACACTATGGAGTTTCTTCCTTCTCTACGGGCCATTCCAGCCTTACGTGTGTGACTTTTTGACGCCATTTCTTTGCAAATAACAATAAAAACCAGGACGATATTTTTTATATATTTCTTAGTGGTTGCTATTGGAGTAACAGAAGATATGCAAAAGTTGTAATGCGGCGTTATTTTTTTCATAAGACAATTTTAAATTTTTTTCTAAAATTTTAAATACAGCCTTACGTGTGTGACTCGGAAAATCTGAAAACAAGCTATATCTCATATTATTTTGTAATTTCCTGTGAAGTTTTAAAAGATAAATGAACGGTGATTTTTGTGCATGTGTCTAAGTATACTAAGTAAGTATTCCACATATTATTTTTTTTCTAAACTTCGTAGAGTAGCAATAAAATTTTTTTAATTTGCCTTACGTGTGTGACACTAGAGCCTTACGTGTGTGCCCGCGTGCAGCATGTCCTCATTTTAAAGTCAATTCAACTTCCACAACTGATAATTATAGCTATCAGCATTATATATGTGTCTGTATTCCTTTACCCCCCTCTCCCCCCCCCTAATATTTTTTGAGTGTGCAGTCCGATTTGAACAAACTTTTTTTTGCTCGAAAGATCTCGGCGAGGAGACCTCATTCTCATATTTGACTTGAAGATTTGAACAATTTTTCGTTCAACTTTGAACCGTTCAAACAACCTGTCCCCCGTTAACATCTTTTGAGTAAACAGTCCGATTTGAGTTTTTTTTTTCTTTTTTTTTGTTCTAATAATCTCGGCGAGGATAAATAATTCTCACATTTAATATTTTGGTTTGAGCACTTTTTTGTTCAACTTTGAACCGCTCAAACAACTGGTCCCCCGCTAATTACTTTTGAGTTAAACAGTCCGATTTGAACAAACTTTTTTTGTTTGAAAGATCTCGGCGAGGACAATTCATTCTCATGTTTGACTTTTCGAACTACTAGGTTCCCACTACTAGGTCAATTAAAAAAAAAAAAGAAAAAGACAGCGAGGGCATCAAAAAGAGAGAAAAGGCATATGGGGGGGGGGGGGTCCGCGAAAAAGACACACTAAGTAAACAAATGTTCGGTTTTGCTACCCCAATTTTCTTAAAATCAAAAGGAGTTTGATGGGGGGACGTAACGGGGCTACGGGCCTAGTTGAATCTAAATCCGCCCTGGTTACTGAGGGGAAAAAACGGATTAATGGTGTGTGCAATTCATTGGAAAAGTAAGAACGAATTTTGCTCCAACGAATAATCTAAGGGGGAAAAGGGGGGGGGCGCAAAATCTTTTTGGAGTGTAGGCGGAGCAACACTCCAAAAATTCTAGACCTGTGCCCCCAAAAACTTTTGGTCACGCTACGCCTACGTCGAGGGGAGATGGCACGGGGCTGCGAAGATCAGAGGAATCAGGGTTGCATTTTCCTGCCATGCATCGCTCTTTCCGATCGGCACAAGCAAACCGAGTGGCGGGTGCTTAATGCTTTTCTACGAGAATTTCGCAAACTATATTTTACTCGGATTTAATCTAATCTTCCAACCAATGCGAAAAATAGTTACAGCATACTATCAGGAAGTTCTCATTTTAAAATGGGTAATATTAGAGCCGATTTAATTATAAAAAATGCGTATTTTCATCACGCATTTTCTTATGCTTTGGTAGCTTATGCGCATCGATATCTTAGCTGTTTTTCACAATTTTTCTTCAATGTTAATCAACAATTAAGTGCCTAATACAATTAGAAAAAAATCTTCCTCCCCCAAAGGATTTTTTTTTTAATGATACCATTAAAGCAACATGAAAACCCCTCTCAGCCGGAAAAAGGGAATTTAATTTAAATACGACTTATTTTAACTCGAAAAATATTAGTCCCCGCCTCTCCAGAAGAAAAAAAAATTATTGAAATACCCGTTCACGGTAAAGAAAAATAAGTGAATTGAAACAATAAAATAATTTTAAATCCCCCTTTCAAAAGGAATGAAAATGCTTCCTGACGGGACAAGGACTGCAGGAACTGTCCAGAGACCCAACTCACACCAAGACACATCTTCGAATGCCCAAGCATTACGGCAGCGATCTTAAAACTCGGTTTGCTACCAGATAGAGATCTCCTGCAAGAGACCCTCTACAGTCCTGAGGCCCCGAAGTTACCGGCTATGGTCCTTCGGACCTTCGACAATATTTAGCACAATCCGTAGACACGACATCATCATCAAAAGGAGGAAAGTGAAACTTAGGTTAAATACACATTAAATTACAATAACAAGAAAAACCTCTTCTAATGAGAAAATAACGAAACCAAAATACGCGACACCACAAGAAAAATATACCCCCCCCCCCAACACACACAAAGAAAAAAAAGCTTTGCAAGTTTTATTCAAAAAATGAAAAGACTATCTACAGAATTTTAATATATTTCGTGGTATCCCCCACCCCACATAAAGATTAGTTCAATGAAAATAGGTATTACAAATATAGATAAAATACAGCGACTGCCCCCCCTCCCTTTATGCAGTATTACAATTTGGAAAATTTAAATATTCACTTCTCAAGAATACAGAATCATAAATTATTAACCAATAGAATCAGAAAAAATATCACCACCCCCCTTCCCAAAGAAAAAAGCATCGAAATAAATACGCACTGCAATTGAAATGAAGTTCAAACTCTCCTGGGGAACCTCTCCAACAGAAATACTTTAAATAAACATTATAAATCCAAAAATGTAAGTACCCCCCCCCCCCCGCAGTGGAAAACAGAATTTAAACAAAATACATATGTAAATACAACGATACGGAAAACCATCTCTCCGGGGGGGGGGAAGAAACTTTCATTTCATGCACAACACAAGTGGAAACGTACCCTCACCCCCCGCCCTTGAAAACATAAAATAAATATGCATTTAGATTCGAAAATGGGATCCATCACTCTCGAGGGAAAAAAAACGAACTGTAAAATTAATTTCAACAAATTAAAGCCCCCCCCCCCTTTTTTTCCATGAAAAAAATATATGTCAAGTAAAATACCAAATAACAGCTGCAAAAATACAATTCCCACCCCTTTCCAAAGACGAAAAAAATTTAAAAGCCGTTGTCCGATTAAAATAAAACAAAAATCCGACTCTTCCCGCAGAAAAATAGAATGCAATTTAAATCCGCCTTATAATTCGGAACACTTAAATCTCTCCCTTGTCTCCACAAATAATAATAATAATAATTTGAATAAGATACACATTTAATTAAAATGAAACAAAAACCCATAAAAAATCTTCAAATAAAATACGCAATACGGATAATAAGGAAAAAATATAATCCCCCCCCTCTCATCACATAGAAAGATTTCAAATTAAATCCGCACTATGATTCAAAAACTAAAAGCATCCAACCCTCCAGTTTTACAGCAGAATTTAATTAAACTATAAGTATTAATTACAGAACGAAAGAGCTTATTCCTCGGAAGTTACCTCGGAAGACGGAATACTTTAATGGCAATATTCGAAACGAAAATCTGCCCCCCCCCCCACCAAAGGGAGAAAAAAATAAATAGGCATTTCAGTTGGGGGAGGATCAACCTCTCTGTACTTAAATTAAATTAAAAAATAATTTAGTTTAAGTACGCATTGAAAAAAAAACACTAAGTACCCCCTGCTTGAAGAATTAGAATTTTATAAAAATATTCCTTTAAGACAAAATAAAAAGTCGCCTCCTCCAACAAAAACAGAGGATTTGAAAATATATGCACGATTATTGTAAAAATATGTATACTCTGTACATAATGATTTATTCAAACTATCGCGAAATATAATAAAAGTATCAAATCCTTTGCTGCAACTTAAAAAACGAAAAACTCTTTTTTAGGTCTAAAATTGAATTATCAAAGTTATCTTAAAAAATTAGCGAAAAAGCTCGAAAATTAAATGGCCTCACAAATATACGATAATAGTTTCATGACTCAAAGTCGATTCTGTCAGCTAAAATGACAAGCTACGAACTCTCTCGCAGTTGGGCGATCAGCGTGTTATCAGAAAATCTAACTCTTTGCAACACTTCGCAATTCGTTCCTTCTGTAACATAAATTCAGAAACTTTATGCAGTCCTAAAAGCTAAATTCTGTTTCATATTTTCTTACCCTGGTTTCCCCTGCTTGTTAAATCTAAATCAATTTATTACAATGGAATTTTGTCCTACGCATAGCACGTATCCACTAAGGGTTACATTGGCAAGCAAGGAGTTGATCCTTAAATGGTGAATTAACTATTTTAATGTAGTGGGTAATGGGGGGGAGGGGTGTGTAAACCCAACGTTATATTTCTTGTTAACTCCCACAAAGTATAACAAATTAATGCAGGAAAATTTCGAATAGCAATTTTATCTCCTTACATTAAAAGAAACTAAAAGGAAGTTGCGTCCGGAAGATACCGAAACACCTACGGCCTCAAACTTGATTCAAAATTACTTTGAGATTCGGGGTTTGCACCTCGGGGCTTTTTCTTTGAATTAGTTTTCTGTCATTTTTTAAACTGAAAGTTCAGACAAACAGCATAAATGGAATGAAGGATTTCCCACACGCTTTGGCATTCCATGCAATTCGAAAGAGTTCTGCATCATAGTAAACTTGCCCCAATTTTCTCAATGAATTTAAACACCAGGCTTTCTAATTTAGCGAAAGTTTTCGGATAAATTCAAACTTCTGTCAGAGCACATTACGCTACTACAGACCACGAATTTGAAAACTATTTTGTACACTTTTGAAACGGACGTTTTCTTTTGTCCAATAGAATCTTAGCACCTAAGCTGTGAAATTTGGTGCAATTCAGTTTGAACCTGGCGGGAGGGCTTTTTAAATCTTTTCTTTTCTGAGCAATCACAAATTCCTATATGTTTCTCTTTTTTTTTTTTTTTTTACTTCAAACGCCGTGTTTTCCCTTTTTCAGTTTAGCAGTCGGCCAACGTCTCATGTCCCGGTGCTCCACCAACCCGGACCTGTAGCCCCCCCCCCCTCCATGTAGCACATGGGGCACAATCTGTAAGAGTCTCATTGCACCACCATGCAGGACATAGTAGCGAAGGCGCTAACACACACCTATCGCAATTCATTATTGAGAAAACATAAGTTGAATTCGACATGACAAAATTCAAAATTATTTTAAGCAATTTTGTTACACGTATTTTATTATGCTCTTTTTATCTTTGGGTTTGAGTAGAATTTCAGCTTTATCTAATTATAATAAAGCTCTTCACTGAAACTATTTTCCACTGCCGGCAGCGAGAAGGTGACGAAGCCCCCTCGTTTAATTGTATCTAAATACTTGTATCACATTTTATTGTATTTTTTTGTATTGTACTTTATTTTAATTTATTTGTATTGCCATTCGATTAATTGCAATTGACTGTAACCTAGTTTAATTGCATTTAATCGCTTGAATTACACAAATGCAATTGAAACACTCACGTGAATGACGTGCATAGATAACAAAGCTAAATGCGTAAACAAAGTATCGCGTTCGAATTCGGAAGTCCAATTCTTCGGGGGTGCAGGCCCACCCCGTTTCAGCAGTTAAAAGTTTAGACTCGCACTTGTTTTCGCCGACGACAGTGCAATATCAAAAAAGTAGAGTCGCCTATATTTGATTCACAAGAAAATTATTGGCATGCTCTTCTTTAACTCAATACTCAAACAGTACAACTTCAATTCATGAAAGGTTGTATATTAAGAAGTACAACTGAAAACAAGTAATTTGGCTCTTATGTTTTCTTTGTATAATAAAAATAGATAAAGAGTGAGTATACATATGAAAATTATTGAGTTGGAATTCACTTACCCATTTCTTATTATTCTTTATCTTGGAGGGATCAATTATACAAAATCTTAACATGCACTATGTGCAATAAGCCAAATATTCAATTATAGGCACGAAACTGAACATGCACCAATCTCAATTTGCACGAATCTCAAAGTGCTCACACAACGCTAACGGCGTCAACTCATCAACTGAAGCAGGCATGCCAAGGAAAAGTTGGCAGCTTCCGGATTCGTCTGTTGCTGAGTTGTTAGGATACTGTGCGAATAATTTCCTCGTATTCATCACTGTACCCCATGCTTTGTCAAATATATTTTGCTATAAAACCTTGTCTTTTCCAGTCTTTCTGGCTCAACAGCTGAAAATCCTGCTACAACTAATATCATCCATTGCAACGATTACTAATAGCTAAACGTTCTAATTACAATTTCATAGTTATTATTACGTTTTAGTTTTCCCCCTAATACAAATGTGCTCAAGATTGACAAGAGATTACAAGCACAGACTCATGATAAACTACTTTTCGATTCTCTTAAGCTTTCAGCTTTTGTCAGGGTGAAAGAGCAGATTGTATTCAAGAAAAAAAAAGCCTCCTTTTTATTTTTTATTTGTTTAAGCAGCTAATCAACGTCTTACGCATAAAGGATGTCCTAAAAAGCGTCCGAAAAAACAAGAAAGATTTACTGCACAAAAAGAGGAAAACACATCGGGGCATTAGTTGGAATCGAACCCATGACTTCCTACAGTGCACGCAGGCAAACAAGACCACTCGTCCGTGTAGACCTGTTACCGTGTAGACCTGCATCATAAGGGCGCTTTTACACTTACCGACACGGCAACGATAAATCGTGAGCGATTGTCGTCACCCGGCGTTGGCGCAAGCAAAATGCATTAAAATATGCTATGCGCTTTTCCATCTCCCGATTTCAGGACGATTGTGCCGTCTCCGACCGAACGCTGTCGTTTGTCGTCCCATTCGTGTCGGATGGCGTCCGTCTCGCCTTTAAAATCGGGACGATATTCATCCATCTGTTTACTTTCTTCGAACTATAGCAATGGCGTTTAAATTCGACATCTCTGTATCATTAATAAAATATACGCTTAAATTCGCAGACGATTGATAAAAGATGTAGCAATAAAAGATATTAATCATTTTATTTTATACTTTGTTTCATTAATTGTTGTTCAGACGATTTTTAATGCTTCAAAAAAGATCAAATTTTCATTCTGAACTTTCTTCGATGAGCAACATAGCAGTCATGGCATTCAAGTTTGACGTGTCTGTTTTATGTGAATTAATTGAGCAGCGACCGTGTCTATGGGATAAGCGAAATATTTCATACAAAAACAAAATTCACAGGGAAAAAGCATGGGAAGAAATTTTTAGATTTTTAGATGAGGAATATGACGGCAAATCTTCTACAGACAAGAAAAAAACAGGTAAGTTCAAAGAGTATTGTTCGAAACTATAAAAAATATTATACACTGAAGATTAAACTACTTGTGTTAAACGGATTTAAATTTTTACTATTCTTGGTAAATTTAGTAAAAATATTTAAAATCACCTAAAATCAGTAATTTGGTTATCTATTCTACAATATGTATACAGGCGTCCCTCGTTTCACACAGTACTCGTAGAACACGGTTTCTATGACACACGGACCAAAACTTAATGCTACATGAGTTTGATGTAACATGATATTTAAAACATAGAATTTCAATTTTTTTTCGTTCAATAAACTTCTCAAAAAATATCATACGAAAAGATTTCCGCTTTGTTTTTAGGAAAGTGACACGAAAAAATGTATCTGTCTCCGGCTGGAAAACTTGCTTTGACCGTATAATAACACTAAATTTTAAATCTTTTATTTTTCTCATCAGCGTACGTTCTAAAAACAAAAAGATTAAAATTGTTTTATCTCCAGTACAAAATTAGAAATTACGTATGCTAAATTCTTCAAGCGGTAAATTAAGGAAGCAATCATCAAAATAATATTATTCGTTTTATTTATTTACTATTTTGTTTAGCTGTCAATACTCAGACGAGCTTTATTGCTACAAAAAAGCTCAGACATTCCTTCTGATAATATTCGTTTCGTTCTTAGTAAATTAAGTATTTATTTTTTTTCATTGTATATTTTGTTGAACAATAATTCCATCGATCATAAACTTGCGTATTAAAGCTTGGTTCTGATAAATATCACGATACAGATTGCTTTGACTAACATTTTTTCCTGATCTCGTATAGCATTGTTTCGATACAACACGAAACACAGTTTCAATACAATAGTTTATATTTTCTAAATGCGTTTAGAGGCCTTTTAATGCTCAGGAACTTGCAGGGGGATTTTTTGCCTTGAGGCAGTTTTCCTTATTCAAATTCAGTTTACATCAGATACTTGTCGAATTCGGTATTGAGGTCCTATGATGCTCAAGAATTTACATAGGGGAATTTTCACCTTCCCCCTATGGGGGTTGACCCCTTTGGGAGATTCAGCCATAAAATTAGTGAGACGAAATATTTTTGCCCTATTAATAACAATATTTTTTTTTGAGTTATAAAAAAAGCGGAATAGGCTTAAATTTGAATTTTGAGTCATAAAATTGCTCTTTTCTACACATTGACAGAACATTTTACACTACATACTTTTTTCCTTTATTAAAGCCAGAATGTTGAAAATGCTCCACTATTTGACAGAACTTCGATTTCCAAGGTAGACCGTGCAACGCAAGGCAACACAACTAGTACACTGCAAAAAAAAGCTGTTTTTTTACGGTATAATACTGGCAACAGAGGTACCAGTTTAAAACAGTAAAAGCACAGTAATAAACTAAACTTAACTGTTTTACAATTTATTACTGTAAAACTAGCAATTTTACAGCTTACTACTGTAAAATTAGCAATTTTAGTTTATTACTGTAAAACTAGCTGTATTACACTGCAAAAACAAAATCTATTTTTTACAATGTATCATACATAAAGGCAGTTTGCTGGCCTATTCAGCGTAAGATAAAATGCATCAAATAATTTCAGTAAAATTGAACATGATATTTGATTAAAGACTACACAATTTTGCATTATAAACTATTGTTATTAGCTCACACGTTTATAGTTTTACTGAGTTAACTAAGTTCATATTGGATAATTTATGTATTTTTCATTTTAAGGGGATAAAATCATGTGTAAATGGACAAACATCAGAGATGCTTTCATGAGGAGCCTAAGGTCAAAAAGTGGGCAGGCAGCAAAAAAAAACTATATTTACTCTGAGCACCTGTTATTTCTTTTGGCATCCCAGGAGTCAGGGGTCAGGGCACACGGAATCAAGTACCCTACTTGACGAAAATTATGAACCTGGTCCTGAATCTGAATTCGAAGACGACGCTACCAGCTACAGCAGTAATCCAAGAACTCCTACACCTGCTAAAAAAGAGCTCGCAAAGCAGGCTGCGAATAGCAAGAAGAGGGGAAATAAGGATTCCCCCACAGATATTGAAAAAGAAATTCTGGTGGAGTTAAAGAAACCCAAACCCGAGAAGGCAAAATGTACTTTTTTTACTTCTTTTGAAGCTTATATAACCGATATGTCGGAAACAGAGAAAATAAAACTGCATGTAGATGTTCTTAAGTCCATATCTGAAATCAAGGCTCGCAGGGCCGTACCTGTACCGTTGTATATATACAATAGTCAAAATGAGTTGACTGAAGCAGTGTTACAATAAATATTTTCTTTCTTTTCTTATTTTGGTGTTTTTCAGAACTTATCACAAGTGGATCTTAAATCCTAAATTAACTAAAATAACATGTTTTTAAACACAATGATTACAATAATTGTGTGTTAGTACAATTTTAATATCTTATGAAATAATACACGTATATACACTTCAATGAACAAAGTTGAAATTTCAAACAGGTAAAATAAACAATAAAAAGGGAAAATTTAAATTTTCGATAATTGCCATGGTAGGCTGCCTTCATCACTCACGAAATAGTTCGCATAGCATGTTCGAATTCCACGTCCACTGTGTTTCGAAGTTTGAGTATCATTTTGTGGAATTGATGGTAATGTGCTTTTAATCAAGTCGCCAGATCTAAAGCCGTCCATGTCTCTTACTATATTGTGCAGCACCACGCTGGATTTAACCACTTTAATGGCAGACATCTTTGATAAGTTGAGAGGTGCGTGGAAAAGTCTCCATTTATTCGATAAAATTCCAAATTCCCAATACAGTTAGAAAATTTTCCTATAACGAGAACTTGTTTTATGAGCGATTTTAGAGTTTTTAGATAAAGTGAATGTGCTTCATTTAACTCCCAACCCACACTGAGCTGTATCTAGTGATCCCTTTGACTTAGAAAGCTATTTCTTGTTGTAGCAGGCTCCATTTAAGTCAAATAACATTCCCAATACAGTTAGAAAATTCTCCCATAACGAGAACTTGTTTTATGAGCGATTTTAGAGATTTCAGATAAAGTGAATGTGCTTCATTTAACTCCCAACGCACACTGAGCTGTATCTAGTGATCCCTTTGACTTAGAAAGCTATTTCTTGTTGTAAAAGGCTCCATTTAAGTCAAATAACATTCCCAATACAGTTAGAAAATTCTCCTATAGCGAAAACTTGTTTTATGAGCGATTTTAGTGTTTTTAGATAAAGTGAATGTGCTTCATTCATCTCCCAACGCACACTGAGCTGTATCTAGTGATCCCTTTGACTTAGAAAGCTATTTCTTGTTGTAACAGGCTCCATTTAAGTCAAATAACATTCCCAATACAGTTAGAAAATTCTCCTATAACGAGAACTTGGTTTATGAGCGATTTTAGAGTTTTTAGATAAAGTGAATGTGCTTCATTCATCTCCCAACGCACACTGAGCTGTATCTAGTGATCCCTTTGACTTAGAAAGCTATTTCTTAATGTAGCAGGCTCCATTTAAGTCAAATAACATTCCCAATACAGTTAGAAAATTCTCCTATAACGAGAACTTGTTTTATGAGCGATTTTAGAGTTTTTAGATAAAGTGAATGTGCTTCATTTAACTCCCAACCCACACTGAGCTGTATCTAGTGATCCCTTTGACTTAGAAAGCTATTTCTTGTTGTAACAGGCTCCATTTAAGTTAAATAACATTCCCAATACAGTTAGAAAACTCTCCTATAACGAGAACTTGTTTTATGAGCGATTTTCGAGTTTTTAGATAAAGTGAATTTGCTTCATTTAACTCCCAACCGACACTGAGCTGTATCTAGTGATCCCTTTGACTTAGAAAGCTATTTCTTGTTGTAAAAGACTCCATTTAAGTCAAATAACATTCCCAATACAGTTAGAAAATTCTCCTATAACGAGAACTTGGTTTATGAGCGATTTTAGTGTTTTTAGATAAAGTGAATGTGCTTCATTTAACTCCCAACCCACACTGAGCTGTATCTAGTGATCCCTTTGACTTAGAAAGCTATTTCTTGTTGTAACAGGCTCCATTTAAGTCAAATAACATTCCCAATACAGTTAGAAAATTCTCCTATAACGAGAACTTGTTTTATGAGCGATTTTAGAGATTTTAGATAAAGTGAATGTGCTTCATTTAACTCCCAACGCACACTGAGCTGTATCTAGTGATCCCTTTGACTTAGAAAGCTATTTCTTGTTGTAACAGGCTCCATTTAAGTCAAATAACATTCCCAATACAGTTAGAAAATTCTCCTATAACGAGAACTTGTTTTATGAGCGATTTTAGAGTTTTTAGATAAAGTGAATGTGCTTCATTTAACTCCCAACCCACACTGAGCTGTATCTAGTGATCCCTTTGACTTAGAAAGCTATTTCTTGTTGTAAAAGGCTCCATTTAAGTCAAATAACATTCCCAATACAGTTAGAAAATTCTCCTATAACGAAAACTTGTTTTATGAGCGATTTTAGTGTTTTTAGA
>JAXGGA010022032.1:0-15650 GCA_038373865.1 Uloborus plumipes | reverse complement strand
AGCCTTGTATTGAAATTAATTCAGTTAACTCTTGGTTATCCGCGGAATGGGGTGGCACGGTAACCGCGGATAAACGAAAGTCACATATATTGGAAAAATAGGTTTAAAAAAATGATACTAGTGCATGCAGTAGCTAAAAAATGTCAATGGCATCACATGCATTTAAATTATAGCTGAAAATGATAGCATTGAATGAAAAAAATACCTTTAAAAGCTAAAAACGACCAATAACGCACACGCATTTTTCTGCATTCACTGTAAAAAATGAATGTTGTTTTTACAGTATAATACTGTTAATTTTATAGTAATAAACTGTAAGATTTGTTAATATTACAGTAATAAGTTGTAAAATATCTACTTTTACAGTACTAAACTGTAACATTGCTAATTTTACAGTAATGAACTGCAAAATTGCTAATTTTACAGTTTATGACCGTGCGTTTTACAGTTTTAAACTGGAACCTCTGCTGCCAGTACATTATACTGTTGTTTTTACAGTATAATACAGCTAAATTTTGCGGCAATAAACTCTAAAATTTCCAACTTCACAGTAAGAAACTAAAATTGCTAGTTTTACAGTTTATTATTGTGCATTTTGTAGTTTTAAATTGGAATCTCGGCTGCCAGTATTATACTGTAAAAACAACAGTTCATTTTTTGCAGTGTTGAAAAAGCTCGAAAGTTGAAAATTTGTCCTTCTTCTTTCCCCAGCTACCTCGGTACAAACGGACAGAGTTCGACGAGGAGGAGACGAGCAGCATGGCCAGCATGGCGGTGGACGCCCCCATGGTGACCAGCGCTTCCAGCGGCGGTACCACAGGACTCCAGGTCCGGTACTCCCCGGGGCGGAAGCGCAACTTCTGGGAACGGGCCTCCCCGCTCGAGAAGGTCCTCATGCTCTGCGTCCTCTTCCTGGTCCTGCTGGTCGCCATCCTCTCCATTGTCCTGGACACTTACATCGCGGCGCAGACAGTGAAAGTCGTGCACATATCTGCAGTGAACGGGTCCACGAGCATCGTGAAGTCGAATGGTAATGTGCGAAAGTGGTGGCGGTTTTGTTCTTTTTGTATTTTGAGGGAAGTAGGGGAATGTGTGGCAAAGTGAAATAGCTAAGATAACGTACCTGGGTAATTCCATGTAAATCTCAACCTAGACATGTTTTTTTCATCTTTCAATACATATATCTTGTGATGCATCATTTTAAAGATAATTTTTCAAATTTTTAGAATTCAACATAAGTTTTCACAAAATATTACTCCAAACCCCTGAAAAATGGCTGTAAAGATCACATATGCAGTTACCCCAAACATCGCATATTTTTCTAACTTTTCACATTCATATACAATTTAAAAAAACTGCAAATAATGATGAAGTTTTTTTTAATTATTGAAGAATGATTCTCTTGCTTTACAGAAATGTATGTATTTTTTTTGTTTTGTCATAAAATGAATATTGCAAAGTTAATGGGTATTCAGTCTGATTTACTTGTTATGTTAGTCACAAAAACACGAATTCATTCAGTTATTCCCTTCTAGAAAGAAAATTTTTTATATTTTTCCCCTGATCTCTTCTATGGGATGGGTACAGTTAGATTGATAAGATTGTTCATAAAGAATTTCCTTTTTTCTGGCCATAGGACTTGTGACTAACATAACATCACTCTGTGTGACTAACATAACACGACTCTTTAAGAAATACTTAAATCTTAAGTAAACAATTTATTTTAGAAACAAATTAATTTATCGAACATCTTATTTTAAAGAAATTAGTGTGACCATATATACTACAGTAATTTATTTTAAAAACAGTTCTTTTAATAGTAAACTTGGAGTCGAAATTTTAGGCTGTAATTTGCGACGCAAGTAAGCACTCGGCATACGAAGTCAACATCTTCAATGAAAGAATTTTAAATTATTTTATAGCTATATGCGGGATCGCTGTGCAATTAGTTTTTCTATGAACATATGGAGCTGCTGCTCACTTTAAAAACATATATGACCCTAACTGCCTCCAGCATCTACAGGTCATGGAGTTTTATGAAATTAGATCATGGAAAGTGCCCACATGTATAGCACAACGTGTGGAGCAGCGTTTTACATGGGCAAACTTCGGAAATTATGCAAAGGAATTACTTCAGTAATAAAAAAAACAAGAATTGAAGATAAACTGCTTATTTTTGAGTGAAAGTGACAAGGCTGAAAGGAAAGAGCTAGACTTGTTGTTTGAAAATGAGAATCCTCATATAAGTTTTTCGGAAATAATGATATGCTGTAAATATGGAGAAATTTAAAATTTGTTTATAAAAAATACAGGGAATGATATCCCAAGAAAAGAATTTTTTTTTAAAGAAATTGTGTAGAAGACGAAGCTGCTGATGATTTTGAAGTAGATTCTCCCGGACTGTTCCGAGATACAAAAACTAAGACAGTGGGTAATTTTATTGTGGTGGTATTTACCTCTTGTAAGGTTAAAAAGAAACATGGTAGGCAGGTTTTAAACATGAATAAAAATGATTATAAAGTTCTCTTCGAGAGAAAAAGCTCTGAGGCAACCTTTGTGTTTCCCACAAATGAGAACAAATTTTGGATTTAAGGAATTCAAATTTCGAAAGTCTTGTCGCAAACATCTGTAAATTCCCGCAGACATTATTACTTTAAATACAAAATTGAACTGAAAACTTTGTTTACAGGTAAACATGTGTGTTAATCTTCAATAAAATCTTGTTTGCATTCTAATATTTGTATTAATATTACCTGTAATGCACTTAAAGTTAAATGTGTAATCGTGTGTTATGTTAGTCACGTTATGTTAGTCACAGGCAAGTTTTATTAAAGTACTACTTTTTGCAATATTATTTAAAATATATGTCAAATTTACAATTATTAATGTGAAAACAACATTTCACATAGATACTATCACGGGAAAAATAACAATTTTATGGTTTAGTTTTAGAGAATTGTGTTGATGAATTTAGTACAAAATTTTGAGGGTTGCAAATCTGTTATGTTAGTCACGTTGATCAAAATGTCCCCTAACTCCCAAAAATGAAAGTAATATTATTATTTTTGTATATTAACTTAAACAACTCATCTATGCGGAGAAGAATAACACCTTGTTTTTGGTATTGTAGCAAAAATAAGGATCGCACACAGAAAATAAGATTAAAAATTTATTCTAACTGTTATGTTAGTCACAATGGAATTACCCACCTGTTTAAAAATGAGCAAATCCTAAATTTGGGTCTAAAAATTATTGCACGTAAAGAAGGAATAATGTATTTTGTAATACAACTTGCGTTGAAATACTATTTTTCATTTTGGCAATTATTTTGTACCTTCAAAAAAAGGTAGACAATAAACTAAAAAAGGACTCTGCGGGACAGTAGGTCTCAATAAATACCTAAAATGTTAATTACAAAAATTTTATCATTTTAAAACTGGAAGGACATTTTTTGAAAAACCACGAATTTTACGGAAAAAAAGGTATCAAATTTTGAAATGACTTGCATACGTTTTTTCATTGATTTTTGGAGCTATTTATTTTTTGAAAGGAATCAACTATGAGTCTAGGACCTTAGTTAAATGAATGCTAGATAGGTGGTGCGTCAAACTTTTAAAATATTTTACTATTTTACTTTACCCCACATTCCGCTACGTTATCCTAACTTCTGCAAGAAAAAAAATACTACATTGCCATGGATGTGGTTTATGAAAAGTAGGATAATCAACTTGACATGTATAAAAATGTATGTCTGTAACCATCCTATGCCCCAAACTTACAACAGCAACTAGCTCTTATTCTATTTATTAATGCAAACACAAGACACAAACGCAGTACGAACATAAAACTGCACTGCAGTCGTTCAGGGTATTTTTGTAGTCCGGTCTTAATTGTTTGACCCGTTAGTATATAAACCATTACTAGTGCAAAAGGATGGGGATGAACACTATTTGTTAATTTATTTACTTATTTATGCATTTATTTATTTTGAGTGACAAGTTATTTAAAAAAAAATATTTATTTTCTGTTCTAGCGACGGAGTATTGCGTCACACCTGCATGCGTGACAGTGGCTGCCGCCATCTTGAATGCCATGGACCACACCGCCGAGCCATGTACGGACTTTTATCAGTATTCCTGCGGTGGCTGGATTAAATCGAATCCACTTCCAGATGAGAAGTCAATCTGGGGAACGTTCGGAAAACTCTGGCAAGAAAATCAAATAGTTATGAAGAATGTGCTAGGTAATCGACTATGCTTCATGTCAAAATCATTTAAATTGCAAAACTTGAAAGTGATTTTTTTTACTATTATTAGAGTTACCGAGTTCAACTGCAAAGTAGGGATGCAACGAATAGTGATTTGGCAGAATACCGAATATTCGGCCAAACTCAAGGCCGAATATTCGGCTATTCGGCCGCCGAAGGCTTGTTTTTGTTGATAAATAAAGCACAGGTTATATTTAAAGTATACTTTTGTATGATTATGAGTTCAATATACATTACTAAAGAAAAAAAATGGAGTAATTTTTTTTTTTTTTTAATGATAGCATTAGTTCAAACTTCAAAAATATTCGGCCATATTCGGCCAAAAAATTACTAATAAGTAGACCAAAGAACAATGTATTTCCTTACCAATTGTTCTTAAAGATCAGAGCTCTATAAGCTTCTAAAAAAGTATTTCATAAAGCTCTTCCAAATAAGGAAGAAAAATAAGCTGAAATGATTCAGCATGGAAATGTATCATACAATTTTTTATTATACTTATTGTTTACATTTACCAAAATTAGCACCAACAAACCATATCTCTCTATGAGAAATGTTTATTTTGAAGGCATTCCAATACAAAAAATATAATTATATTTAAATAAATCTAGACTTTTATCCGTGTAGGCACCAAGAGAAAAATTGACTGTTATCGTTCTTGAACCCTTTTAAAACAAACGAAATGGTTTAAGTAGTGAGAATTAAATTTCCTAACCTATCTTAACAGGCCAAAAAGTGCATTTCAGAACTAGATGTTCACTACATGTACCAAATATAACGAACAGTTATTTTTCAAATCTGCTAAAATTTTAGGAAAAGAAAAAGAGATCTAACTCCTAAAAGTTTCTGCAATATAATCTGGTTTCACAGAAATAAATTAGCTTTGTGATTTTCACAATTGCAAAGATTACAAAGAATATTTTTTAAATGTTATGTAGAGAAGTTATAACAATGCTATTTTTATATTTTAAATTCTCATACTCATTTTTTTTAATAAAAAAGATCGGGAAAGAAGCATATTTCCATCATACTATTCCATTTTTATGCATATTTCATTTTGATAAAGAAAGAACTGATCATTGTTTCATGTATGATTTATGCTTATATTTTATCTATTTAAATTTTTTATGCATAAGAAATAGTTTCATAAAAATAAGTATACCAACGCTTATAATATGAAAGAAAAAGTATTTTGTTTTTCTGCTTTATCCTATGAGTATAGATTTATTTTATGTGTTAAGATGGTCAAGGTTACACAGTTTAAGTTGGCAAGTGAATACCCTCAAAACTGACTAAGTATCATAGTATAACAAGATGTCATTTAAAATGCCCATTGATATTGAACATGATAAGAACAGTTAAAAATACATAAAACTTGCAAATTGCGAAAATTAAATACATTTTTGCATAGTATTCGGCCAAGGCCGAATAGTAAAATAGGTATTCGGCCAAAGCCGAATATTCGGCGGACGGGCCGAATATTCGGCGGACGGGCCGAATATTCGACCTCGGCCGAATATTCGTTGCATCACTACTGCAAAGGAATATTCTCATTTTCTGCACGGTCCTCTAATATATTGAACTCGAATGTCTTCTTGACTTTCAGTTGCAAATGTTTCAATTTTTTTGTGATGGTATTATTTTTAAATTAAAATTATTCGTCTGAATGCAATTTAAAATACTTGGAGAGCACATAAAAAGCTTTTTTTCTCGCTTCAAACTTTTAGTATCCTTGCTCTACCTCTTATTTTGATCATTTTTGCCACTGGAATTCTTTACCTTAAATAAATACTTAGTCCTAAATAATCTAGGAGGAATTCTTTACCTTAAATAAATACTTAGTCCTAAATAATCTAGGACTATATGTATAACAGTTGCGAAAATAGAGGTCCAAGTCAAACGGGGACATGCTGTATCTGTGTAACTGCGTCTGTGGAAATTTCCTGGCTTTGAACTTAGATTGCAATTATCACTGCTTTTACGGCCTAATTTAACAGCTGACTTGAACTGCTGTCAGATACCCGAACCTCCGAAGTTGATTTAAGCCCTATTCAACCAATCAGGAGATTCCAGTGCGCGGTTTGGGTTCCGACGAGGGCTATTCACATTACGATTGTTCCGTCCGAACGAAGTGGTTTTTCGAACTTGACGGACGGAGGGGAAAATTTTCGAGCATCCGTACTAGCTCCGTCAGAAAGTCATGTGACGGTGTTCCCCCACAAAGAATGCGCAACTGGCGAGAGCCAATGAAGTCGCTACCAAAAAATTGGACGGTATCCAGCAAACAGCTGACTAGATGTAGCCAATTAAAAGAGTTTTCTACATAAACAAATTATTCTCGATTAATTGTCTATATTCTGTTTTAAAACGGTTCGTTCTCCAATAGTAACTGTATTAGATCATTACTATTTTTGAAATAAATGTTGTTAATTCTCATCTTGCTTTAAAAAAAAAATGTTTGAAACCAAAACTTAAATCAACATTTTAATATTGAACTAAAAATAAGCTATTTACACTGGCGGAAAAAAAAAAATCCCAACAGCAGGAAAGACTTGTGTTAGATAAACGAAATTCGGTAAGCGTGTTTATACAACTGAAAGATGACATCGATTGAAATTTCGTGTTCCGTGCATAGGTGTGGCGCAGCTGGCGTCACACAGAACATGCAAATAAGACTTGTTTTAAAAGCGTGTTGTGAAGCTCGTGTGCATGGGCGCCCATAAGGGGGGGCAAGGGGGGGCTCGAGCCCCCCCCCCCCCTTGGAAATTAGTACCTTTTTGCCTAAAGTACTATTTAATCGAATTTTTTTTTTTCTTTTCTCATTATTGAATAAATTATAAAAAATGCCAAATCTTAATAACTCCAATCTGCACTGAAATCGCTTTCAGAAGTTTAACATTGTGTCTCTTCCTACATTCTTCTATAGAACAAAGGCAGATTCATGGGTTGACAGGCGCCGCATTTACATAGGAAACTATCTCATGTCTGCGGACTAACCGTTAGGAGAAAGAGTGGGCGGATTCGAGGATGGCAAGAAAACTCGACATTGCTTGGCATTTGGAATTTGTAAAAAAAGAAAACTTCTTTTTCTGTCTTACATTACAAAACATTCGGGGGGAGGGGGGAAAGGCCTATTCTAGAGTCTTTGAAAATCATTAAATACCTTTTGAAACTCCTTAAAATGTGCTTCAATTATATTTCTTATCAAATAAATAAACTATGAATTAATTGAACGGCCAGATATTACTCTCACGTCCATCATTTTTTAATTTCTACACTATTCCTTTTAAAGGAGTTTATGCGTTTTATACCACTGGTCATTTTATACTCTTAAGTGCTGTTTCTGTTTGTGAGTTGGGAACTGATCAAAAACTACTAAGTAACTTTTCTGAAAATCAATGTATAAGCAAGTGATGATGTGTTTATCTTTTCTCCTCCCTCGTTCTTCCTCTCTGTCGATTAATGTCAATCGTTTGTTAAACTACGAAAAATATACATGTTTTGATTGATCTTAATTTGCAAAAGAATGCAGAACATTTATAAATTTTTTGTTTGCCTATTTTTCCAACATATTTTTGAAGTCCTAATTGCGCCATACAAGGCCTCAAAATGAAGAATTTTAAAACTTTTTTTCAAAAATTTTCTACCCTACTTAAAACAGTTAATTGCATCTCTCTTTTGATACCCCTACCTCAAAAAAAAAAAAAAAAAAAAAAAAAAAAAATCAGCCCAAACAATTAACAACAAAAATAGAATAAAAAAAATCAAAGAAACAGCAGTAAGAAGTTACACTTTCATATTCTTAGTAAATCAAAGAAACACACACACACATATATATTATATATTTTTCACTGTAAATTATGAGGAAAACATCTGAGCCCCCCCTTAAAATTTCGTATATGGGCGCCCATGCTCGTGTGTCTTATTTTTCCGTGAAATTTGACGAATTGCGTTCATGTTAGCCAGGAATGCCTTTAAGAAGACGAAGAAGCCATTATCAACAGCTCACCGAGTTTAAACGAGGTCGTACAATTTGGCTACGAGAAGGTGGATTTTCATTTCGCGATATTGCAGAAAGACTTGTGCGGGAATGTTTCCACCATGCATGATTATTGGAAGCTATGGGCAAGGGATGGTGCTACCTCAAGAAGATCGAGTTCCGAGCTGCCACGTGGCACGACTGAGAAGGAAGATCGCCGAATCGTGCGTACGGCTGTGGCGCATCGTACTGCATCTGCGGCTGACATTCGAGCTGCAGTTTGTACCGTCGTGACCCAAGGAACGGTAAGAAACTGTTTACTTCAAGGACAGCTCCGAGCCAGGCAGCCTGTAGCCGGTATTCCATCGACTGCAAACCATTGCCTTTTCCGACGGCAGTGGTGCCACGACAGAGTTCACTGGAGGTCGGAGTGGAGATCTGTTGTAATTTTTGATGAAAACAGATTCTGAATTAGTACCAGTAGTGGCTGTATATTGGTCAGAAGGAGGCCAGGGGACCGCCTGCATCCAAGCGGTCTACGGCCTAGACACACGGGACTCATACCTGGAGTTATGGTCTCTGGAGCAATTTCCTACGACAGCAGGAGCATTCTTGTGGTTATCCCAAACTCACCGACTGAAAATTTGTCGTCAGTCTGTTAATTTAACCAGTAGTACAGCCCTTCATGAATAGCATTCAAGGGGGCGTTTTCCAACCGGATAACGCTCGCCCTCACATCGCTGCTGTAACGCAATGTGTTCTACAGAGTGCTGACATGTTACCATGACCTGCAAAATCACCAGGTCTGTCTCTAATTGATAACGTATGGGATATCATGGGATGGCACCTCGAGCATCATCCACAGTCAGCAATGACGGTCCTAGTATTGACACAGCAAGTGCAACAAGCATGGAACTCCATACCTCAAAGTGACATTCGGCACCTGTATGACATAATGCATGCACGCTTGCAGGCTTGCCTTCAAAATTCTGGAGGTTACACCCTCTATTAAATTAACATAATTTCACATTTGCACAGCATTTTCTTGAGCTTAAATTAGCCAGTGATATTGTACATTTAATCAATTAAACATGTTAATAGACAATTGCATTACCCAAATTTCATTACTCTACGGCAATTTTTTCTTGGTGTTGGGATTTTTTTTTTTCCGCCAGTGTATCATCTTGTTTTTGATTTTGTCCTCTACTATACTCCGAAGTTAAATTCTACAATGATACAAAAATCTTTTCCCACAAAAAAACTAAATTCGACTTCATGATAAATTGACGTTTTACGTGATTTGATGTTGAAATAAAATTTCGCCGAAAGCTATCGCTTTACAGTGTAGTGGAAAAAAAAAATATCTTTCAAATATCAAAGTTTAAAGTGCATTTCGAAAAAGAGTCGAAAAATAGAAAGCAACGCTTGCATTTCTAGGAATGCAAATAATTTAAAATGTCACTCTCCATTCAGTACTTTTTATGCGTTGAATATTTGAAATAAAATTTTTTTCATCTTTTAAAATGTACCACAAATGAAGTTTTCACAATTCTCCGATATTCAATCCAATCAAACAGAACACTAACTAAATGTAAAAGTATCGGATATTATTTGCAGTATTTTTGTGAGAACTCTTCTATTCAAAGCGATAATTTCAAAATGCAATATGATTTTCAGAGGATGACAGTTTTGAGCTTAAAAGTGAGGCAGAGAAGAAAGCACGAATCTACTACCATTCTTGTTTGGACAAGAACGAAACAGTCGACAAACTGGGACCTAAACCTATGCTCGATCTACTAAATAAGGTTAGTATGTTTTCATTACGGCTAGTCAATCAGGGGCGGATACAAGGGAGGGGCGATGGAACGATCGCCCCTCCCTTGAGGGACTTTTCTCCAGCAGTTTTTAGACTTTGAAGTTCTAAAAAGGCAATTTTAGATGATCTTTGATGATACTAAGAGAAGTGGTTGGGATTCGGGGCTTTGATCTGGTTTTTTCTGGAAATTGAAGACCGAAACATTTGTAATAAGCATGTGTTAACCAGTATATTTGGTAAAGGGGGGGGGGGGGCAAGTAGAGGAAAAAAACAAAACAATCGCCTCTCCCTTGGAGCATTTCTGGATCCACCCTTGATTCAATTCCGTTGTTTTGTAAGGTATGATGGTTTGTTAGTATGATTTCTATTTCATGTTAATGGTGGCTATTCTCTCCGGGGTTCCCACTTTCTTAAAAATCTTTGAAAAGTCCTTGAATTTTATTTTGACAATTAGTGGCTCTGAAAAAGTACTTAATTTTGAGAAGTATTAAAAGTACTTGATTTTTTGCTGAGTTCTTGAAAATTCCTTGAAAGTAAGTGAAAACCCTTTTTCATAACTTGCCAACCTTTATGCATTACGTAAAATGATTGTACTTTTCGCATTTAGTGCCCTGCTTTTTTTTTTTTTTTTTTTTTCGCATTACGAAATCCGATTGAATTTGTCTCTAAAACTCACTCGGTTCCATTTTATACGTAAATATACTCTTTAGAAAATTTATCATGTGCATTTCCATGTATAAAATATGTAGATTTGTGGTCCTTGAATTGCCTTAAAAAGTCTTTGAAACTACTTTAAAAGACCTTGAATTTTTTTCTTAAATGAGAGTAGGAACCCTGTTCTCACTCAAGAGAAAAAAAAAAGAGCGTGCACGCAAGAGAAAAAAAAAGCATTTCCGATTAGCATGTCAAAAGAGTAAATTTTTATATTCGAGTTGTTGCATACTTTTATATTTTCTTTACAAATGAATTCCTTTAGTTTTAATAAAATTTCTGTTCATTCTCTTGCAAAAAAGAATGTAGGACTTCTGTGTACTTTTTCACTAATGTTTATTTAACATACTCACTTAACAACTTTACTTTATACTTTGAAATATAAGTTATAATAGTTCTTCTTGGGCCCTCCAAAACCAATTCTTAAAAAAAGTTCCTACTGGTTAAAAAATATTTCAATCAACTTTTTATGAAAAAACTGTTGATATTATTATAGTTTTCAAACTTTTTATTCAATATTCAGATGATTTAAAATAAACTAATACATAAACAGTTAATAAATGTTAACGCTATTTACAAAATTGTAACTTGTTCCCAGGACCGTCATTTCGAATTTTCCGGGGGGGAGGGGGGCAAAGGGTGTATACACTATGTAAATTTGCTAAAAAGTGGCAAAAACAAAACCTACTTACATGTAAATACATTGATTTCAAAAAGTCGGGGGGGAGGGGAGGGATTGACCCTCCCCCCCCCCTTGAACCCCCAAATGACGGGTCTGATTGTTGCTCAAAATCGTAGATTATTGCAAAAATGAACTAATCTTTAAGCGATTAGTAAACTTTAATGCTGTTTTTAAAATCCTTGAATTAGTATGAAAATAAATGAAACCCTCAGCGGTTAATAAACCCCAACGTTAATCTCCAAAACCATGGATTGATCCAGCATAATTCTTGCTTTGTGATTAGCAAGGTAACTTTGACGAAGTGGAAGTTACTTTCTACCTAATGGTAACTTATGGGCTCATGATCATGAATAAAATTATAAGCTAATGAATACTATACAACCAAGTTATTCAATTATTATTACCAAACTTATACATAGATTTATTGTTTTTTTTATTATTATTTATTTATTTAGTCATTGTTATTATTTTATTATTTTGCAATAAAATTTTATATAATATTGGCTCATTTCATTTTAAAGACTTGAAAACAAACTCGAAATAAGTAGTTTTTAATACGCTTTTATTATTTCACATGTGGTATGTATGTACGTACTCGAAATAAAAGATAAAATTCACGTTCTTTACAAATATAAAAATAATATATTTAACACTATTATTAATGCTAAAGGATAAACTATGTTATATGTTGATGTATTACAAGTGTTTCAGTTGTTTGTATGTAACTCTGAATTAAAGATAAAATTCACGTTCTTTGATAATATATAAAAGTGATACTGTCGGCCCCGCTTAAATGAGTACTGTCGGTTCCAAGAACTATTATTCAATTAATTGGGGATCTTTAACATTGCGTCTATGGCATGGGTTCCGGAGTGTTTTATTCGTATAAGCTAGGTATTCGTTTATCCGTTACCCGATTAAGCAGGGACGACAGTATATTTAATACTATTTATAATACTAAAGGCTAAGTTATATTACATGTTGATGTATTATAAGTGCAGTAAAATTAGCGGATATTCAATAGTTTTTTAAATCTACTTTTTAGCTCGATTAACTCCAAAAGCGTATTTTTTAGTTTTTTTAAACTATACTTAGGATTATTTAATGCTACTTCATCCAGGTAGGAGGCTGGAACATCAGTGGGGACTTCAACATCAGCCAGTGGAATTTCCAGCGAACTTTGGAAATCATTCACAACGAGTACAACCGGGGAGGTCTGTTCTCGTGGGGAGTCGGGGAGGACGAACGCAATTCCTCGACCTACATCCTCCAACTGGACCAGGGTGGACTCGGACTCCCGACCAGGGATTATTACCTCAACAAGAGCAAGGATGATGAAGTATGCATGTTTCAAGATTACTGTCTGATCTTCTTAAGTAAAACCTTCCCCGCATTCACGCTTGCGTCAGGTCTTCTCTGACCTTAGCAAAATAGAGGTGTTAGGTAAGATAACAATAAGGGGAAGAATAATAAAAAGCATTTTGAACCGTATCAAACAACGTGGAACCATGCTAATTTCAAATACATAGTTTAGTTGAATATGTCAAAAGGATATGGAAAATGCAAGTTTTAAATTGAAAACTTAGGAAAGATATCACCCGTAACCCATCTACCCTTTTTTAAGTGGAACTGTTCGAGAGTACTGAGTACGGTTTTCAAGGACGGATAGTGCTCAATTTTATTTTGTTTTCTTAATATTCACTAAACCTCCGATTACCCGAGGGTCAAGGACGGACACCAGGGAGGGCAATGGGTGCAATCGCCCCTCACTTGAGGAACTCTCCACCGGTAACTTTTCGATATTGAAGTTCAAAAAACGCAATTTTAGACGTTTTAGAATTGTTTCGGAGTTGAAATCCCAGATATTTGTGATCAATGCAATACATCACCAACTCGTTTATTCCATTCATGGACTGCAATTTCGTGCTTTTTAGCGGAGGCCTCCAGCTCGTTTACTTCCTATTGTTTCAGGATGTTATGACAGAGCTGTAGGTGCATTTGCTCTAGTTCTACCATAGCCCTTGATTATGGGCGATAACTCATTGCATATTATCCTGCTTTTGGCTTTAAATTTTGAGTTGAGCCGTACCATGGTTTGCGGACGCTTACTGGAAGGATAAATTCATTTTATCTACCAGTTTGAAGGCTGTTTTGGCTACAAGAAGAGGATATCTGCCTCCCACTCGCTTATTGGCTATTTCTGACTGATGAGTCCAGAATAAGGACAAAACTGCAGTCTCAGGATTCATGGCAGAGCTGTGGGTGCATTTGCTTCAGTTATGCCTTAGCGCTGGCTTATGGGCGGTAACTCATTTAATGAGTGTGTTTTTTTCCTTGCATAGCGATTTTTTTTTTTTTGTCACTGTTTTGTAAACACCTGCAAAAAGATGTCCTTTTAGTCAGTAAACAGCTCAAAAAAAGATGTGATAGAGTCTTCTCACCCCTTGTCAACCAGTTTTTGGGGGACACATGTATACGCAAAATGTTTAAGAGTTTCCAACCACTAAGAACATTTCGCTATTTAATGATATGAACCCAATTAATGTTTTTAATTGTTTGCATCAAACATATTTCTATACTCAAATGAAAAGGTTTTCTTTTATTTGTAGGTATTGGTTGCTTACTTATCATACATGACAAAAGTTGGCGTCCTTCTTGGCGGAGAAGAAAATGCTACTCGAGCCCAGATGGAAGATGTAATAGAATTCGAAACGAAATTGGCTAACGTAAGCGTTCTAATTTAATTCTAAGGATTAAGGAATAAATTATTCAAAAAAGTGTGAGCTCAATTTGATACATTTGGAGTTTTTAGAAACTTTTGATGCTGCATTAAACCAAGCTAGTAAGGCTTTACTGACATTGTACTCTGAACTCTCACCAATTTTAAGTTGTCTCAGTTTCTTGAAAAGAATATTCGCTAAGCAACTTATGTGAACAGAATAATAGACGATCAAGAATTTGCTGTAGTATATTTCACGAACATTTATGTGTATCTGCAAAACTATTCGGCAGCATATTCATTGATTCTAGCACTTTTGAAAAGCATATCGAAATATGTTATCCCCTTTGGTGAAAAATTAGATTTCGCATTTTGAACTGCTGGCAAAATACATGTACAGATTCTTGGTGGCCGTAAGGCGTCGGACTCGTAACCGGGGGGTCCCGGGTTCAATCCTAGCCGATCAAAGATCCACCGTCTTCACTGATGGTGACTGGGAGAATTTAAAGATATTCGTTGTCACACAGTCCTCAAAGTGAATCAATACCTGTGGGGGGCCAGGGGTTTGCTCGGCTCCTTTTCTGGATCAGAAGAGCAGAGATCTGTTCAGGGCCTCATCCAACCGGTTAAACGAATAAAACTACATGTTGTGGTAGGTGCGGAGAACCTTGGAGGGAAAAGTGAAAAGACACCCTGTGTAGGGGCACTAATCCGAAGACTTAAATATGTTTTTGAAAAATACACTCAGTGAAAAATGTAGTTTTCAGAATTGAAGAGGCAAGTGGATAAAGGTGATATGTGACTTTTTTTTTTAATTTCTAGAAAAAGCTTTCAAAAAAAATGTTTTGTTATTTTTTTAATGGATTTTTCTCAACGGGTAAAACGGGGTCATATTCTTAGTTACCAACTATATCTGTGACTAAGGGGACTGATGGACTTATCACCTTCATCCATGGTAAAAAGTATGTTTCAAAAATTGTGTCAAAAATTGGTTCCAGTTTAAAAAATTGTCACCTTTATCCACTTGCCCCTTCAATAGTCCGATTCTCTTACAGATCACTACTCCTGCAGAAGAAAGACGGGATGACGAAGAGCTTTACCACAAAAAGACGATCAGTGAATTGCGCGAACTAGCACCTGTTATTGACTGGACACAATACTTCAACTCGGCCTTCAAACTCATCGGGCGCGAAATCTCACCCACTCAAGAGCTAGTCATTTACGCGCCAGAGTTTATACGCAAGATGTCGGAGCTCGTAACTCAGTACTTGTCCACGCCTGAAGGCAAAATGTACGAAACTTTAATATTCTTTCATTTAACATAATCCTAAATATAGTTTTTTAAAAAGTTAAAAAATATGATTTTAGAGTAAATTAAACTAAAAAGAGGTTTCAAAACTACTGAATATCCGCTTAGTTTAAATGCACTTATAATGCATTAACACGTAATATAGTTTAGCCTTTAATAATAATAATAGT
>JAXGGA010022031.1:0-15651 GCA_038373865.1 Uloborus plumipes | reverse complement strand
CCTTTTCTGAAACCCAATACGTGCCAATCATTTTTTGCACTGCGAAAATTGAACTATTGTTTTTACAGTATAATACTGGCAGTCGAGGTTACAATTAAAACTGTAAAACGAACTGTAATAAATTGTAAAACCAGCAATTTTACAGTTTCAGCTGTATTATACTGAAAAATAGCTGTATTATTCTGTAAAAATAACATTCATTTTTTATAGTGTAGAAAATATTAATTTTATCAAGATTGTGTTAAAAAAGAATGTAAGAAAAAAAAAGCAGTATGTTGCTGGAATTCAAATGTTTCACTGCTTTCTTTCTCACAAGTTTAAAGAACTGTGTACATTAAATGTAGTACAGGAAAAGATTAAAACATTTTCTTGAGAAAACTGCTGAGATAAGTCTTTCATTAGTGACATTTCAACTTATTATCTTTTCAGTAACCCAGACGCTATTAAGAGCTTAATATTTCGATCAAGAAAAATACATATTGCAAGATGGGAAGTTCAGAACAAATGGCTGAGGAGTGACAAAGTTTCTGTACTTGGAATAGTAGAGAAATGTGAGGCAAAGTAGAATGGTAAAATATTTTAACTGTTCGCAACGGTACTTATCCAGCAATTTTTTTAGCTAAGTTGCTAGACATAGAGTTGATTCATGCAAAGAAATAAATAGCTCTAAGGATATAGGAAAAATATAATAGCAAGTCATTTTCAAAATTTGATACATTTATTGTACCATTAGTGGTTTTTCAAAAAGTTTGTAATTCTCATTTTTAGCATTAATATATATCTACTGATGTCCAGTGCAGTACACTTATTTTTTTCATTTTAAGATTGGTTTGATTTTAGATGTTCAATTTATTTTGTTAAGCGCACACTGGGGGCAAAGTGAAATCTTGAATTTTGTTTACTTATGTATTTATATTATTAAATCACGCTCTTTTATCTTTCTTTATTAATTAATTTACATTCACTTACTTATAAATTCACTTATTTATTCATTCTTCACACATTTTCTTAATTATTCCCTGTTTTATACGCTCATTTCTTTTTATCTTATATTTATCAAATCATTCATTTGTTTACTTCATAATTCGTTTTTTTTTCATTAATTATTCATTTACTCGTTTGTTTCGCGTTCATTTAATGAAAATTACTGCTAATCACGAGAGAAAAATTTTTATTACAAAAATGTTGTATTATTTACTTTTTTTTCTTTTGAGGTAAAAAATTGCCTTATCTTTTTAAGGTAAAAAATAACTGCTATAAATTAAAAATAATACTTCAACGCAAGTTGTATTACAAAATGCATTAGTCCTTCTTTATGTACAATAGTTTTCAGCACAACCAAGCTGATGATTCCTAATGAGGTAACTGCAGTATATGGATGACTTGGCCGAGCTGGTGGTGTGCTTCATGTAGCTCTGCCTTTGCCTTTTCTTAGGGGCGGTAATTTATTACTTTAAACTTAGATAATTGTCAACGCAAAAATCTCATAGGCGAAGTACACTATTGCTAAAAATAACAGAAATACAGAAAGTGTCCTGCTCCACATTGGCGTAAAGCAGAAAAATAAAGCAGAAACGTAAAATCGATTACATAGCCCGTTCCTATGGAAAGTACCCGGATTTTCGGTTTCTGCCTTCGGTTTCGGTCGCGTTTTCCGCTGATGTGGAGCAGGGCCCTAAACTCGATTATCCACGGTTCGGCTTTTCTGCGAGGGTCTGTGGAATAAAATCTATTTATTTTTTTTCTTATCGAACAAAAATTTTTCTTAAAAATCACTGGTCTAAAATCCATTTTTCTTAACATTTCTTACGTAAGAGTGCGGTGTACTTCGTCCAATAAGTTATTTTACTTGAGCGCTATCGTAAGTACCAGTACCACTTCTTTATAGGTTTTATATACTTGAGAACCGGAAATACACATTTTTTTTTTTTTTTTTTGCGATCGCCCTTTCGTCATTGTTTATACATCTTACGTTCTAAGTGTAATGCAATTTTTTTAAGTAAAATAAGTTTTTTTATCTTTGTTACCCTTTAGTTTCTGCTTTTTTTTTGGATTATTGTAGATTCTTTTATCCGCGATATCTGTGCCACCCAATTCCGCGGATAATCGGGAGATCACTATTACTTCAAACAAAACTAACAAAACTGCAAAAACTGAATTCTAATTTAATACTCCTATTACTTTCTCATATTAAAGGTTTCGGTGTGAAATGATAATTTTGCTAGAAAGATCCAAAGCATCCTAACCCAAAAATATCATAGTATTACACGAAAAATCCAACAAAATTAAAAAGTAAAACCAAGTTTCCTATGTGGCAGAAGAACGATTTCCAAAGAAATCTCCTATGAATTCGCATTTATTACTTTTGCAAAAACCCTTTTTACTGATGGAAAATTAATGAATCAATAACGTAGATTCTACTTAAATCCATTATCTCAATAAAACGTTACATTTTCCTTTCACCTCAACTATTTTCTTGATTAAAATGCCTCAAAAGATCTCCTTCCTGCACTGCGCATAATTTATAAACAAGGAGTTGAAGCTTTGTTCAAATTCCTTTAATCGCTTCCGAGGTTATTAATCTTTCCGAGGGAATCAGTTTAATATATAAACGGGGAAGGAATAATAACAAAAAAGGGGAAAAACTGTTGTATTTTATTTTTTTAAGCAAGAAACTACGATCCCTGTTAAAGTATCAGTCTTTCGTCATTGAATACTTTTCAATAGAAGTAGCAGGCGCAAGCATTTAAAATTATTAAAACACTTGCAATTGAGGTTACATTGTCTGACATCAAGTGATCCGTTTCTTGATTAAAATTGTTGGATAAAGCCAAAAATTTTTAAATAATACGCTCAAAAATGTTTCATTTATTTTTTTTATATTTAAAAAAAAAATACGTTTGCCAAATTTGCCACACAATTATTTAATTGTCAAAACTGAATTTCATGCAAAAAAAGAAAGCAAAAGAAGAAAGAGAAGTAAAGAGGAGAGGGGGGGGGGGGGGAATAGTTAAAAACCCAATTGGTAACTGTCTAAGCCAGATTAAGGAGACCTAATAAGTAGGAAACTTCAGTCACTGGATGACATAACCGAGTAGGATGTGTATTTTACGTAAATGATTGTCATCTTTAAATATTTCAAGTAAATTTCCGGATAGTTGTGTTGATTTATTTCATGATATTCCTATTGTACGACGTTATTTGTTGCAACCATTGATAGTTGTGCAGTGTGGTATTTAGTTAGGAAGTGTGTGTTAATTTGTCATTATCTTTTTCGTTAACTTTTAGCTTATCAATAATTATTACTACTAGGGGAAAGTACCCCAAAACGGGATAGCTTATCTATTCTCTGCCTTATTTCTTATTGGGTACAAGGTACATTCCAAAGTTCGACGTTATTTAAAAGTATACACCTTTTCAACTCCTAAAAATACCTTTGTCATATTTTGTTCAATATTATTTATGATTATATTTTGAGATAAATAAGGCAATTACAATTGATGCTTTAAATTCATGTTGGTCTACGCGGATGTAGGATTGTTCTTTATGAACTTTATATTTCAAGTTATTTTGGTAATGATTTTTAATAAAAAAAGGCATTTTGTAAGACGGTAATTATGTTGACTTAAACGCAACATGAATGCATTAACTACTAAAAGTGACAATCCTCCGAAGTACTAAATACAACTCTATTTCTCTTTCTATGTTTGAAGATTGTGATGTGCTAAACCTAATAGAAAAGGCATGGTAATGGCTTTTCCTAGAAATTAGGAAATTAAAGTTGAAAAATTAAAACCTTTCCTTTCAAAGTCATCAGTAAAAAATTCATGATGGGAAAATGTTTGCGACATTTAAAAAAAAAAACATAATATATTTCCAATGTATTTCCTCTTTTAAATCTTCAGTAATTCAATTCGTTATGTAAATACCTTTTTGAAAACTAATGCATCTTGTAGAGCGCTGAATGTCTTTCAGAACGTTTCTAAAAATGTTACATTCAAAATTAAATTTTTGAAATTAACAGAATATGCATGAATTCAGATGCATTTATTTTAATTTGCTTTTGAATGGAGTTACATTGCAATCGAAACTGAAATTCTTTAAAATGCTTCTCCTTAACGAATACAAATCACAGTTAATGGTTAAAGGTTTACGTTAAGTATTTTACGTCATTTCGAAATAAAAAATGAGTGTCTTAAAATTACACCATTTGAATAATATTTTATACCACTTTTATAATTTCTGTAAAAAAGGTGATTTCTTTTGTAAAACGTTTGTAAGGAAGAGAAAAACATTTTACAATTGCCCATTTTCTTTCAACAGAAGTTTTTCCTCTTTTGAAGTATTTTTGGTGCATTTCTTTTTTTATAAGTATAAATTATCAGTACTGTACTTATATTTACAGATAAAAATAATTTGGCATGAATTGGTTTGGAAATAAATAGGCATTTTTAAAAATTTATTTTCCGTTCAAATTAAGTTTAAATTCAAATAGTGTCTCAACCGGATACGTTCAAATTTTGTGCCACGTTTTAGGTCTGTAGGTGCTGTGGAGTAGGGTGTATCACGAAAAATTTTTTTTGGAAATTCAAAAAGTGAAGTTGATAAAAAGTTTTCACTATGTTCACATAGTTACCAAAAAAAATTTTTTTTGAAATTGAAAAATATTTGAAATATAGCTTGAAGTTTCGAGATTTTTAGTCAAAACAATGATTTTTTTAAAAAAATTATAAATTATGCGTGAGGCAAATATAATAACTTAAGTACAAAAATGGACTACTTAAGGTGGAATCTATGAATGAAAAATTTAGGCCAGCTGAAATTTAACTTTTTGATCTTCAGGAATCGTTATGAAAACTTGACTTTTTTACCAGCCAGTCATATTTTCAGAATATTTACCTATCCTTCATAATAATGTTTTATTATTGTATTAGTCGTACACACATTGCAGGACAGCGCTTTGAAATTGCGAAATTTGTACTAGAAACCATTGCAAGAATTACCCTCTGGTTTCAAGTCGTGTAGCTTCCCCACGAACTTAGAGAAAAATGCCACGCAAGCAAAATCGTCGTTCGATCACGTGAGTCTGCTTACTCTCCCCCTCACCACTAATTAGCGCGCCAAACTGAGTTTGGATTTCTTTGTCAGTCTGTTATTTCGCAGTTCAGGCTTTGGAGTTTCTGTTTTATAAATGGTGTGTTAGTGGGAATTTTTGATTCATTGTCATGAGCAAAAAAACTCATTCTAAATCTACACGAAACGCTACGGACTTACCAATAGTTGGCCAACCTCTAGATATAAGTGTTAGCAATGTTTTGCCAACTAAAATTGATGTGCTACGGTACTTTGAATGGTTGAGAAACCAGTTGAAATGTAAAGGATGCTATCAGCCAGAAAAAAAGGTAATTGCAATGCAAGTGGCCCGTGAGATAGGAAAAATTTGGAAGAGGGCTTCCATTCCTGTTTCATCAACAAGAAACATTGTTCTCATGGTTTTAAAACTGTATGATAGATGTGAAAATATGAAAAAATCAATTGGGTGTAACACAAATTCAGCCAAGAACTTGAAAACGTCACTTGAAAATTTCAGATCTGGCCTCGAGAACAGTCTTTTTGATATTTGTTCATGCAAATGTAATAATTTAGGGAAATGTTCGTGCCCAGTTCAAAGAAAAGTTCCACATCTAGAACATATTTTCTTGAATGACCAGCGACATATGAGGCGTATGATTATAGGAAGTATTGATACAGTAGAAAGTATAAAACTAAAAAAAACGTAGCAAAAGGAAGGAAAGAGATTTACAACTTCAGACGAACCGAAATATGCGACCAACAAATTCTCCTGTTATGAAACAAGAATGTACGGTTAGTACCAGAGATTCCACTCAACCTGATTCAAGTGAAAGTGTTTTAGCTTCTAAAAACGTTTTATCAGAAGATAAAAAGAAAATTTCAAGCGTTTCTGTAAAGCAGGTCCTACCATTACATCTGCCATCGTTTTCCAGAACGTGTGATCGAAGAGGTATTTCCAATAGAGCAGCAGCCCATTTAGCAAGTGCTCTTTTGCATGATATAAATGTTGTGACTCCAGAAAATCAGGAAGCGGTAGTTGATAAATCGAAGATTTTTCGTGAGAGGGTAAAGTACCGTAAAAGTATAAGTTCAACTATCCCCTCAGAAGTAATTGCTATCTATTTTGATGGTCGAAAAGACGAAACTGTAGTCAAAACAATTAGGCGCGGTAAATCTGTTCGGAAAAGTGTAAAAGAAGAACACATATCTTTGGTAGAAGAACCAAATTCTAAATATTTTGGTCATGTAACTCCAGACAGTGGTTCTGGAAAAGATATTGCATCATCAATACTAAAATACATAAAATATAAGGACATTGATCAGGCAACTATTAAAGCTGTTGGATGTGATGGCACAGCAACAAATACTGTTGCTTGAAAGTGCTTTAAAACATCCCGTGCAAGTGGTGATTTGTTTGCTTCATTTAAACGAATTACCTCTTAGGAAAGTTTTTGTTACCCTCGATGGTGCGACTTCTGGACCAACTTCATTTAGTGGACCTATAGGTAAAAGTTTAACAAACTGCCAAGATTTACCAATTGTTCAGTATATCAAGATAGACAGTATTTTTCCAAAAGTTGATAGTAATGATTTGAGCACGGATCAGAAATATCTCTGGGATATATGTCAGGCAGTAATTACAGGTGAATGATCTCAACAATTGGCATCCAGAAACCCTGGAAACATTTCTCATGCAAGGTGGCTGACAATGGCCAACAGAATTTTGCGTTTATATGTTTCATCAATTCAACCAACCTCACAACTGAAAAAATTAGCTGAGTTTGTCATGAAAGTTTACGCCCCCTCCTGGTTTACTCAACCTAGAATTATTTATGCATCACAACACTTTTTTCAAATCGTACAACGTATCAAATACTTAGAAAATGAGCTTAAGACTATTGTTCAGTCAACTCTACAGAGAAATGCCTTTATGGTACTTTCGGAACATCTCCTTTTAGGAATGTTATTTGATTCAAGAAAACCTGTTAGATCTTTGGCAAGCACAAGAATAGAAAACACTCGACAAACAAAATTTGAAGCCAGGAGGATTTTCAAACCACCACAAGTAAATTTTGATGCAGAAGACTATATCGATATTATCGATTGGCAATCAACTACAATAACGGAACCACCTCTTATAACTAACTTAACCAAACAAGAGCTCGAAATGATTGTTGAGTTAGGATTTAGTGACAAAAATGAGTTTAAAATTCCCTCACATACTCAGGCAGTTGAAAGGATTGTAAAGGAAGTTACAGCAGCGTCTCAGCACGTTAGCGGTTTCAAAGAACGAGATGGCTTCATTAGGTCAAGATTGTTGGATAGAAAATACCTCCCAAACTTTGAAACGAAACGTCACTTCAAAACTGTGCTTGAAACTACAGCATTCCAAGAATGAAAAACAAGCAAGACTCTATATTGTTGAAACACAATATATGTAAATATTGTTTACAACAGCGTAACCGAAAACTTTGGCTGTAGGTTGAAGACGTGGGTTGCAACTGTGGTGCCTTCAAGATAGATGAATACGAAATTGGAATTTATTTTGTATAAAGCGTTCTCATTCAATGTTTAGCATGGTTAACTTGTTGTATTTGCAATATTTTTCATCTAATATTTTTCATAAATTTAACATTTATTTACTTAATTTTATTATTCATTTTTTTTAATTTATTTTTTTTGTCACTCTGTCAATGTTTCTTATGTCTTGCACTCAAATAACAAGTTGAGATTAATAAATTAATTTAAAATTAAGATAGATTTTATTTACATGGTTTCTAATAGTTTAACTATGCAAAAAGTAGCCTAGAAAAATTTACAACCATCAACTGAACAAAATGAAAGTAATGGATATTTGACAAAATAGTTAAGTTTTCAATTTGATTCCAAGAGACTTTTATATTTAATTACAGAAAGGAATTATGTTTTAACGTCTAATTTCTTTTCTAAAATTTATGTTTTTGAAATTAAAAAATAATAATTGCTTTATATTCATGTGCAAAAAAATTCAAAAAATCTACTTTTTTGGCTAAATATTTGAAATTTCAACTTCATCCCAGGAGACCTAAATATTTTTTAATTTCAAAAAAAAATTTTTTGGTAGCTATGTGAACATAGTGACAACTTTTTATCAACTTCACTTTTTGAATTTCCAAAAAAAAATTTTCGTGATACACCCTACTGTGGAGGCTTCTAGCCACTGGTTAGAAACAAACAAACAAACAGAGCCGGTCATCTTTATACATATCGATACAGATTTTTTTCTAAGAAGAAATAAAGAATCAATTATCTAAATTGAAGAATTACAGGTATCTTTTTGTTGCTAACAACCCTGATCCGCGTTTTGTTTCCTGAAATTAAACCAGAGCAGTAAGATAGTAGTGACTCTCCAACGCACGTTACAACCGAGATTTTTTTCTTTGCCCCCAAACAAAACAAATGATTGCATAATAGCGCAAACATGTTCCATAAAACGATACAGGTTCGTCATTATCGTTTGGAGAACCGATCAATTACGCATCTCTATGTTCACTGGGGGAGCAGTATTCTGAGTTACGCATTGGATTAATGTGGATGGGAAAGCATTACATACTACCATCCCTTTTGGTTTCTTCGATATTTGGGAGTGTTTGTTTTCTCCGGGGGTCATTTCGCTTTCTGTGAAATCATTTCGGAAGTCTGTTGATAGAAGCTGAGCGCTATCATAATGACATGAACAAAGTTGATAAAAACAAACGCTACATTAGAATCCATGAATACCGCTCCAAACACCACCATATTCTTTGATACGTCATTTCAAGTTTTTCCAGGGGGGTTGGGGCAAAGGGTCCAAACACAATGCAATTTCATCGGAAAACATAAAAACCCACGCCCACTGATATGTAAATACATTGATTTTTCAAAGCCAGGGGGGGGGGGCAATTGACCCCCCTCCCTCCCCCTCTAAATGACGGGCTTGTATAGAACACACAAATTGTACACACAATGCTATTAGCATACTATTTTATTCAATTTACTAGATCAAAGTACTTGTCACAATAGAATATAGTTTTACCGTTCTTGAAACTGAGCTCCCCCCCCCCACCCCGATCGTCTGCAGATGAATTTTAGTCTTTTCTTGGTTTGAATAAACTGAACTGAACTGATGAGAAGTAAAAAATGAGATGAAAATAATAACAATTGATGGAACGAACTGACACGGTTGATTTTTAATGGAACATTTTGAATTGATTTTGTTGCAGTTTGAGTTGTAAATAGCCGATACGTAAATAGTTAATTCTAATATGATATTTCATAGAAAATGATTTTTGTTTTCGAATATTCTCTTCACAACAGCGAAACGATAGCAAGCGCCCAAGATGAAGCGGCAAGTCGGTAAGATTTTACCTTCATAAGATCATTTTAAAAGATCCGCTAACACAATCGTCAACATAGCAACCGATAAACGTAAGTTCATCGCAGACGATAAATTAAAATATATTGCAGCTAATACATAATTATTTTGAAAACTAAGTTCTGGCACGATTAGTGAATTCTGCAAAACTTCCGAGACTGAACGTGTACCGGTTGATTTAAAAGAATGGTGGGGACCGTTCACTACCAGTTTGGAGATATTGAACATAAAGCTGTCCGGCGTAGCTTAAATAAAAGAATGAGTTCTTCAGTTTCAATTACCCACCGCTTGGTATCTCTGCATGTTATCGTATGCATCCCCTTGTTATTTACTATTCATCCAGTAAAAATGACAACGAAGAGCGCTGCCGGAGGGACACCAGATTTAGCACCAACTAAGAGCTTCCTCGTGAGTGTATGTAAAAGATACGGTTTTGTCACCACTTACCTTCTAATCTTGATCAACGTAGAAATTGGAGCACTGTAACAACTGAAGGGTTTGAAAGATGGAGGGGTTGTGTGACAAAACATAAATTGCGAGTAATTAAAGTTTTAAAGTTTTATCGTTGAAGTTGTTGCAGCTTTTTTAGTTCATTGGTCTTGCCGTTAGTGTGAGTATGAAAATGGTCTAATGGCATCTACTTTTTGACGAACCAAGTTTTATTTGCTTACATGTATCCATTGTATACCATCGTCCAAAGTGTTCATTTTTCAAAATGTAACATAGCCTCTTCATCCTCCAAGTCCTTCAATTGCGTCTGTGACCGCGCTCACGCCGTGTGCATACGTGATTACGCATACATGTATGCTTTTGCGCAGAATTCCAGAAGAAGGGTATATACAATCTGCACACGTTTGCTATGAAATTGACATACGTACAATTAGGACGAGTCTATATGAATAAGAAAGGGAAATAAAAATTGATGTGCTTATTCGATTAATAGAAATGTTAATTCACATTAAGTTAACATCCCTAAAAAAAAAATTGATGAGTCCAATTTCGCCGGATGTCAACCTTTCCATCTTTTCCGCGGTCGTACAGTAGAACATCTATAGAACGATTTATGTATGTAACGAAATTGTACAATTCTTACTGATCGAAATTTGCACGTGTGTGAGCCCACAATTCTTTTTGAATTACCTTGTATATTTATGGAAACTTGTAGTACGTGTGCATAAACAAACATAAAAATATTGATCATACTCGCATTATATAAAAAAAGTCAAAAATGACGTTTTCCTCTTACTAAATATCAAACAAATCTGCAAGTTACATGTAGGGGGTAACTACACCCTGATCCTCATTATTTATTTATTTATTTTTATATATGCCAATGGAAAATCCAATAAAATTTATAATATAAAAATGTTTATTTTGCATCAAAAGTAAAAGATTAAATGCAAGAGTGTTTGATGTTTTATTAAAACATACTAATTCATTTTCTTAAAAGAGCTTCTAACTCAATAAATACGAAGTCAAGAATGTCTACATTTGTTTTAAAAAATCAATATTGCGCTTCGGTTTTCGAACCAAACCACTTAAAAATCCATTAGGGGTAGCAAATATTATATTTACTATTCACCATTTTAGCAAGGATTTTATCAAAAATATATGCAAGATCATATTTCTGGAAAAGGGAAAAAAATATATTTTTCCATAAAGGTAAAATGTTGTAATTTTAAAGTAACTAGTATATGGTAAAAAGTGAAATTCACGATAAATTCAAATTAATTGAAAATTATTCATTTCCTTGATGCAAATTTGTCAAATTTTAGTAGTTGTATTTAAATTAGAACAACTTTTCCTTTTTTTTTTACTTTATCTGAGTTGTTAAATGAGTTGTTCTGGGTAAACACAACAAAAAAAAAAAAAAAAAAAAAAGAATCAAGTCAGTTAAAATGTCCCAATTTCTATATAAAACATCTACCCCTTTTATAATAACAATAATAATGGCAATAATATAATAATAATAATAACAGGAACAACAATTACAATAGCAGTAATGATAAATAATAACAATAATAATGAAAACAATACTAATAACACAATTAACTATTATTATTATAATGAGTAGACATCCAAAATACTATGAAACAAACTTATCTTACAAGGCTGGGGAAAAATAATCTTGGAAAACGTATTGAAAGTTTTACACTACTGTTTTATCGATGTGATAAAATTTTTAAAAATATATATCCACTACAACACAATAAATGCTTTTTGCTACATCACAAGAAAATCATCTTTTTTTGTGATCAATTTTTGACCGAATCAATTTTTGTGCTTTTCCACCATTTCCAGTTTCACGCAAAACACATGAAACAGAAACATAAATACAAAAACATTTGCCTTCTCGTCCAATATGTTCTTGAGATTTTCAAGTGAGTGCGGCAAAACACAGTGCAGAGAGACACTAATTATATCATCAATATATTAAAATATCGCGTAGAATTAGCATTTAGCGTGTGTCAGCGTGAAGTAATTAACTCATGTAACTGTCACTTACGAACCGGGCGAAGCGCTTACTCATTAATGATGACAAGCAGTGAAATTGAAATGTGACTTAACCGCGTGTATCTTTAATTAAAATAGGTCTTGGAATTTCGGAATTTTCGTAAACACATTTGCTCATTTAAACTATTTAGAGAATGGTAAGACTTCAAGCACGAAGTACTTGTTTTGAAAGTTAAATAAGAGTATTTTTTGAGGGTCAATCTTAACAACTTGCGTCAAACTACTTAAGTCGTTGAGAGAAATAAAAACTATGAAAGACATTGTAAGGTAATTTGTCCTTTATTTTTACACAGTTTTTTTTTTTTTTGCCTCATTTTATATTAAATTACTACGAAGGCATTAGATATCCAAAAGCAAAAAGTGTTCAATGCTTTTGAATGTTATAGCAAATAATATGGTCTTAAGCAGTAAGTTGCGGTTCAAATCATAAAATGAAGTCAAAGCTTGGGTATTTAGCAGTAGGTTGCCGCCCCTAAGACAGGGCTTCAACATGTAAGAACACGTAATACACACCGCCAGTCTAATCGAGACTGAAGAGTCCTGATTAGGATGAAACTGTAGTCTCTGGATGCAATGACCGAGTTGGCTTAGGGACGGTAACTTATTGCTTGAGATTCAGATCTCTTTTTTTCCACAATAAATTATGTCGGTGAATAGAGCTTACATTTCATATTTACATAATTGCTCGGGCTGAAATAATTTGCAAATAATTCTTATAAACAAATGCAGTTTCATTTTAATACCCATCCATATTTGAATCTAAATGCCATTTTTAACATGAGTAGTTATTGCAAATAATGTTTTCGTACATGGATAATTTAAAGCCCACTTAACAAAGGCATTTCCCCTCTCCACTTTGTTTAACTTCTGAAATCATTTATTCTCGTTTTCAGAAGTTCCCTCAGACAGTTCTCGAGTCGAGTCAGCGTTTACCTTCACTTAAAGACGCACTCCTCATCTGAAAAGGGGAAGAGAAAAATATGTTACCTCCCGAAGCGAAGTGGGATAAAAGTTTAACACTTCTCGAAGAACGAAGACTCTCGTTATCTCTCTGAGAATGGGTTTCTGGAGGATTTCTATTTCTCGTGAATGAACAGAAAAATCTGTCTGAGTAAACGCTTAGATGATGACATCTCCGCAGTTTATCTTTCTGAGTGAACTTTTATCTTTGTAATAAAATAGTTTTCCACCCCGGGATGTTTAAAATGATGAAGCTTAATTTTTCTTTCAAAAATATTTTGGAGCTGAAGATCAAACTCGCAGTGAAATAAAATCTTGTTGAACAAAAATTGTGAAGAACGTTGCAAAGGTCAGTACAAGAAAAATAATTCCTAAGCCTGGACCAAGGCAGCACCATATTTAATATACTACTTTAGGGATGCACCGATAAGCAAATTGTGCCCCTTTTTGTGTCTCTTTTGGCTTGGACAAGAATAAATTGGTGCCAAGCAGACTGCGAATGCAAATCTTATTGCTTAACTTTTTTTCCCTTTCAAAGGAAATCCCCCAAAGTAGCATCGCGGCAAACCGCTTGGAAACTTGTTCGTTTACTTTCAGTCTAGCTTTTCCGTGAATGAACTTTACGTTTGCTGAAATGGCATATTAGGAGTAGCGCATTTAATAAAGTGAAAAATTGAAAACAAATTCTTGAATGGAATTTAGAATATTATCTCTTAAATAATGTACCTCATAAACTCAAATGCTCCTTAAACCATATTTATTTAATAATTACTCAAAAATTATTATGACTCAAAAAATTATTAGGATTCAAAAATTTTATTATGATGAAACATGAGTGTTATTCAGTACAAACATAGTTAATAACACTAACTTTCATTTAAATTCTAAAAATGTGTATAACCTGTAATAAATATACATTTTATTATTCTTATTTTATTTAAGCATTCAAATGTAAAACAATAAAGACAAACGCGTTTTCTTTACTGAATCAATTACATTACAAGAGATTTTGTCAGTCACAATTTAGGAGAGGGAAACAGTGCTGCAAATCTGCTTTACTAGAAATTTCAAGGATTTCTCCGCAAAGCAGCTTGGGAGATTCAAAGGGACGGTAATCTGCAATAAACGAAAGAAAAGGACTAAATGGGTTTACACCTTGCTGTTAAATGTTGGTTTTAGATTATTAATGCTTCGAGCAAACAATAAATTATACAAAGGTATCGTAAAGAAAGAAACTGAAGACTTTCCGTTTCTGAGCAGAAAACTTTAAATTCCAAATTAAAAAAATTTAAAAAAAGCTATGTTTCTTGAATTTAAAATGCTCACACAATTCATTTATTTTGCACAATTCATTTATTAGATCATTGACTAAAATCATTGACGGATATGCTTTGAAAGGGACAAAACAAAAATTAATTAAAAGTTTTAACAACTAGACCAATAATATTGATAAAAAATCCTAAAACTCCAAACATGATACAGATGAAGCATTATGGGTAATTACAAGCCTATTTGACAAATTACCTCCTGTTGAAGAAAAATCGGAATTTGGTTTAAGTTGTCGTACGAACTGTCACTCATACTCAATTTCATGTTTTCGGAATAAAATTTTGGGAAATTATTATCAGGAGCTCCATGATGGGAGGTCACGAGAGGTGCTATGACCTCAAAAAACATGTCTTAATTTGGCATTTTTTGTCCGACGATTCGGCTAATTTGGGAATTTCAATATTACGATCTTTAAATCCTGAAAGTTGTTTTTCACTGGATGTACTTATTTGTGCGCAACCATATTTCCTTATTAGGCAAAATTTGGCACTCTATTTGGCAAATTGAGAGTTTCTGACATCACCAATGAATATTATAGATAGATTCTCTAACATTTAGTACCTAAATCAATTTCAATTTCAAAAGAAGAAACTCATGCTACTTTATTGAGTGTAAGCGAAATTTGTTTTTCAGATAAATGTCTACGAGTGATAATGCTGAATGTAGAGATATTACGAGAATTTATAATGAGGAATTACGAGTGAATTGCCCATGAGCCAAAGATATCTAGTCCATCGTCATCAAGACGATGATATTTTAAGATTAATTACCGATTAATCGGAAGTACGGATTAATCTGCAATATTTGGCAAAATTTTTGCTGATAAAAACTTTTTGAAATTGATTCGTTTGAAAAAAACGAAATTACTTTCCGGTTATCCTAATAGTTCCTGTTCTCAAATGATCATAAAACATTACATTTATATAAAATAAGTGATAAAGAACTACCTGGGGACGATAACTCAACTTTGTTAAAAAGTGCAGATACGACTTTTGTGCTTATCACCGGCAGTATAGACAACGTCAATTCTACAAATAAAAAATGGCAACTTTTCCTTACATTTACATCATTCTCTTATAATACCCCGTAACAGTTTCAGTGAAGTGTTTCTGTCGTTCTTTAATCCATTAACTTTTTTTCGTCAGCTTATTCTCCCTGGCACATCACATTATGTGACACGTAAACCTAATAAAGTTTGATACAAAAATTCCAAGAAGGCGCAGTGCACATTCCTCAGGGTAGAATGTTTGGCGAAGTTTCATTTCCTGCCTTGGAATGTTAAAAGGCTGAAATTGAACCACCTGTTCTTTTTTAGGTCTTTAAGAACATTGCTTTCCGTCTTGTTTATGAATGCGTTTTCTTCGATTCCCCTCCCCAAATGA
>JAXGGA010022030.1:0-15651 GCA_038373865.1 Uloborus plumipes | reverse complement strand
GCTATTCATCCAAGTTCACATTTTAATTTGCCGACTTATAACATCAGCATTACTACACAATTTACCTCTAAGCATCACAGCATCATTCACCAATGCTCACCTCTTCGAAAAGATTCTGACCAAGATTTATGCCTCACAATTTTATTAAAACAAATACATATTTTGAAAATACATTGCAAAATTTCAGGTATTTCTGAAACTAGTTAGGTGTTCAAAAAACAATGCATCTAGCACAAACTGCTGAGAGAAATAAAAAATTTTTAAGGACCAAAACATTGAAAAAAATTATAAATATCATGAACTATAAGTTAAAAAAATAAATAAATATTAGAATATAGCCAACATATAGTTTTATGCATTGTCATAAAAGTGTTAAAACAATAGATATTTTTTCGACTACTATATGAAAAACTTACCTTTTTTTGCAGTTATCACAACATTTTTCATGTCCTCCAATATTGGTAACTTCATGACCCTCAAAGTGAGACAGTAATACATGCCTTCTACACTTAACTGAACTTAAATATTGCTGCATTTTCGTTATCATGTCTGCTTTATGTGCCATAAATTTTTCACTCTTTATGTCTTTAAGATAAAATCTAAAAAGTAATCAGAAAATGCATAAAATAAATTGTACAGTACAAGAGCAGAAATGTAATATTTTATAAATCATAGCCAAGTCACATAAAAAGGCAGTTACATCAAAGAATCAGCAAAATATCCCTGGTTGCAACCACAAATAATAAATAATTACAGTAATAATAGCTAAGTGAAAGCTTGAATATACCTCCACTCTAATCTATATTTTAAAATGTAAAAAAAATATCTTGTAACACAATATAGAAAGATTGTGCACAAGTTTAATCTGAATGTTACCGAAAATTTATAAGCGAAAATCTTCCAACACAAAATTCAAACATCTCAGTCACATTTCTAAATAAAATGTTCACTTCAATTTCTGAATGAACATGATTTGCCTTTCAATAACTTAAACTATTTGTTTACTGGTTTTGAAAATCTAGTCAAAAATTCCTTCCCAAGCACATTTGCCAGCATTCATAAATGACCAGGACAGAGGAGAGGCCATGCCTGACTAGTTGGACCCAACTCGGAATAGGATTAAGTAAAAAATATAAATTAGTAGTAAACGTAAAGAGTTAAAAATAAAAACCCTATAACATGAAACTGAAATAAACAAAAAGTTAATTTAATATTTTCTAAACTTGCACTGTTGATTATTTAAATTTTGATTATAAAATTTTAAAGTTAACAATTAATACTTATTTAAAAATAAAAATAAAATAATAATTGAAAATAAAACTTTGGGGGAGGGGGGGGGAATTATGCTTAATATGCTCAGGCCTGTGATTTAGGGGGGGGGTCCCTTGCCCCCCCCCCCTGGGAGAGAGAAATTAATGTATTTACATATAAGTGAGCGTTGTTTTTGACGTTTTCCGATGAAATTGCATTGTGTTTGGACCCTTTGCCCCCCCCCCCCCCCGGAAAAACTTGAAATGACGGCCTTGAGTAATATAGTTTTACAGAGACAGGCAACCAAATTCATAACTCATGTTTAAAAATGGGAGTGGAAATACGATGTAATGTTAACTGAACATAAAAATCTAAATCACTTTAAGTTACAAGTCATTCAAAGCCCTAATTTAAAAATTTTCAACATTTAACAAAAAGTTTGAGTGCAGGGAAGTAAGGTCATCTGCTTTTGCTTTTTTTTCTTTAACTAGACAATTTTAACATCAATAAAAGTATAATTTTGAATTAGATAAGACAGAATATACTTGTATCAATAACACAAATGTGACTCCCCCTCCCTCCTCCTCCCACGTGATATTTCTGAACTTAACACTTCCCTTTTTTCGTGTTTTTCATTGCAAAATCTCTTTCATTCCACTTTCTGCTGCGTACCTCCAGTCTCTCGTCTCTTATTCTTAAGTTACATTCATTAATTTATTAACGATCTTCTGATATGATTATTTAATACAAGCAAAAATTGTTCAGGAAATTTGGGAAACGCCCAAGCAAAAATTGGAATGAATAAAATAAATGCTTGATCATTTCAATACATTAAAAGTAAGAAAGTTTGTACAACTCCACTTTTTACATAAAAAAATAGTATGGACAAAATAAAAAAAATATTGCTGCACCATATAAAGCAAAAAACCTTTTCGAAAATCCTAATCACAAAAGCAAACCTTTTATAAAATTGTAATAGCACAAATGGATTTGCACAAGATTCCAAAATTCTACATTTTCATCCTTGAATTCAGTTGTTACAATTTTGTCTTGATTTAAAAATAAAATAAAATAAAAACTTATTTCCAACTTTATGCTATTTTTAAAACAACAGCATTTTAAAATGACATAACACCTCTTGATTGTTGGGTTATTCACATTGAAGAATCTTTTAATTTTACAAGTTCAAACGAAATGGCCAATATAAATTTAGTACATTGCAATAATGGAAAAGAGTAAAAGTTGCATTGTACAAATCTTAACCGAAAATAAATTTGAAGAAAACTAACTTTGATGCAGTAAAATCACCATTTGCATAAAACACTTGACATATACTTGGTGATCCATCACGACCAGCTCGTCCAATTTCTTGATAATAACTTTCAATATCTTTAGGAGCTAAAAAGATACATATATTTCATGATTTGGATTTTTTTTTTTTTTTGTAAAAACAGCAATTAATAATAAAATGCAATTTAATTCACTAAATATGAGCACAGTTAGTATGGAACCACTGTTGACAAGCACTGTTCTAAATTCAACTTGTGGTTACTGGCGAATATTATTCACTTTGGGTACTGAGTTTTCTACATCCAAATAGTCTTTCGTGGAAAAATGGAGTTGCAATAAATAAATAAAAATAATTATAAATAAATAAAAATAATTATAAATAAATAAAAATAATTATAAATAAATAAAAATAATTATAAATAAATAAAAATAATTATTACTACTATTAAAATCTGTCCGCGTCTGTCTATCTGTCTGTCCATCTGAAGCTTGAACTCCTCAAAAACCGCTGAGCATAGAGAATCAAACATACTACCATTCGATTCAAAATTTTCTAAGGAAGACAATAAGACCAACCGCGTAATTGTACGACGTTAATTAGCTGAGATATTAATTAAAACGTTAAATAAATTCTTTGCACTTTTAAAATTCCAAAGCATTTATTTCTTTCCGTTGCCATTTTAAATTAAAGCGTTAATTAAATTATTGAACTATTTAAAATTCCAAGGCATTTATTTCTTTCCGTTGCCATTTTGAATTAAAACGTTAATTAAATTATTGAACTATTTAAAATTCCAAGACTTTTTTTTTTTCCGTAGCCATTTTAAATTAAAGCGTTAATTAAATTGTTGAACTATTTAAAATTCCAAGACTTCTATTTCTTACCGTTGCCATTTTGAATTAAAACGTTAATTAAATTATTGAACTATTTAAAATTCCAAGACATTTAATTCTTACCCTTGCCATTTTGAATTAAAACGTTTCTTAAATTATTGAACTATTTAAAATTCCAAGGGCCGAATTCAAGTAAAACACCATTGCAATCGCTACTGGAAGTCGAATTACGATAGAATAGCATCTCGTAGCGATTGTAATGTTTCATTTGAATTCGAATTTCGGAATTTGAGATTGCATTGGGTGAGTTGCGATCGTCCGTGTTTCACTTGAATTCCGCCCTAAGACATTTATTTCTTTTCGTTTCCATTTTAAATTAAAACATTAGTTAAATTATTGAACTTTTTGAAATTAAAGAGTGTTTTTTTTTCCATAGTCATTTTGAATACGTGTTACAACAAAGTTCTAACGATTGTTTTTATTCTAATTAATGACTGCTATATTTTTTCTCTGGTACCATTTTGAAAATGTGTTTTTAAATAAAATTGTAACTGCTGTTTTTTCAGGGACTTTTTTTTTTTTTGGCTACGATCCAAATATTAAAATAACTTTTTCGTTTAAAATTTTGCAATTAATTTAACAGGAAGAAAGCGGTTTGGAAATAATTGTTTTTGGTAAGGAATTTCATTTTTTATTTAGGAAGAGTGCTAAGTATGCACTACTAGACATCGTCTTTATTTCTGAGAAAGCATGTGCAAATTATTCGATTGACTTTTTGATGCATGAAAGCTTTTTAGCGAGCCGCTTTATCGGGGAGTAGTTTGTCGAAACTTTCCTCGCTACTGTTAAAGGCGAGCCGCCTTGATGGCAAGCAGGCTGATTAAACTTTCCTCGCTACTTTAAAGGCGAGCCGCCTCGGCGGCGAGTAGGTTGTTTAAACTTTCCTCACTGCTGTAAAGGCGAGCCGCCTTGGCGGCGAGTAGTTTTCTCACACTGCCTTCACTACATTAAAGCCCGTGCAACGCCGGGCCACACAGCTAATAAATAAATGAATAAATTTTGTGATACACAAATGTAGGTCACATCAGTGCATGATAAAATCCTTGTTTAATTCAATTTAAAAAATTTGAATGTTTAAATCAGTGGTTTACTACAGTCATTTCATGAACTAATTATTAAAGTTTTATTATAAGATTTTATTTATCAGTATCATGAATTACCATAAAAATAATTTATGATTATCCATATTAGTTATAAGTGTTTTACAAAGATGAGAATTGCTTATTTCAAACTTACATCAACTATTTAATGCATTCTCGAGTAATGCACTACTGAAAAAGTTCAGTTTAGACTTCACAACTTTTAAACTTCATCCTATTTAAAATTTAGAAGAAATTTAAAAGGCCTTAGAAAACAAACTGTAATAACAGTCAGCAGCAACTTTCAGGAGGAATATCAAATACAAGTATAAATGGCGTAAGACAAATATTAATTATATTTCTTACTAAAATGCAAAGAAAAAATAAAATTCTTTTCAAAGACAATCAAGAAAATTTTTTTACTTTGAAGAATACAGAAATGAATTGAACTTGGTTAATGTTCCTTCCTTCAATTGGGCAGTTTAATGACTTTTTTCGTAACATTTTTTCATTAAATATAAGAGCATTTCTTTAAAAGATGTTGCAATTGAAGAGAAGAAATCTCACCTCCATAATGTATTATTCTTCTGACATCTGGCTTATCTATTCCCATACCAAATGCAACAGTTGCAACCACAACCTAAGCAAAATTGTAACAAAATATTAAAAATTACGACCACATTTTATTGCTTCGTACACTAAATTGGATTTTTTTTTCAAGGAGTACTAAAGGATTTAAAGATAAAAACAGCTTTTTCAAGCTCTTAAAGTAAGAGCTATTTGAAAGCGCGATGACTTTTACAATAATAAGAACTGTTACGACTCAAACTCATACAAAAGTTTTAGAGCAAGACAAAATCTTTTACATCTCTTTATAAAAGCTGTAAAATTAATTTTTAATAGGATGTAGGCAGTTAGGATTAGATTGACTCCCATTAACTTAAAGCAAGAATATAAGCATGATATCTTTCTTTAATGAAAATGATTGAAGTACTATAGTAATTTAAAAAAATCATAAGTGATTTCAAAATTCATTTTAAAATTTCGCCATTAAATATCTTCCCAATGCTTGTTTGCTTCAGAAAAGTCATGCTTTTTAAGTCTTTAATGTCCACAAATGTGAGGTATCTAATAAAGAGATTTTAGAGACATGCAATTCAAGTCTCATTACTTGAAGCTCAGATGGAGCAAATAATGGTGCTCAGGCCCAAATTTCCCAATAGGCAAAGTAGGCAGCTGCCTAGGGCGGCAAATTTTTAGGGGCGGCAAATTTTACTTCAATCTTTTTTTTTTTTTAATTTTTTCCCCTATACAGCAACGATGATTCCAAATTATCGGACTTGACCAAAATCGCCGAAACCACAGAGAATCCAATGTGGCGGACTTCCGGTACTCAGCTTAATTTTTAGCTCACGGCAGCGACGAAGTACATCAAACACTCTAAAGAACTTCCCTGAACTCAAAGAAGGCCAGAGAAGGTTCCTCTGGAGCTCATCAGGAACCTCAGGGAAAAGATTTAACATCTGGTTTACCTGAAAAGCGAACGAGCTGCGCTAGAGGGGCTGAGTGACCATTATCCCCTTTTGTGTTCTATTATGCCCGTTAACGTAATCTCTCTACGAACAGACCGAGTTCTACCAGTAGGGGTACTCATCAGGAAAAATTAGTTGAATTGGAAAAGTAATTTACGATTACTGCTTCTTGTTCAGAATAAAGTATTTTCTTAAAACCTACCTCGTTGGGAAATGCTTAAGTACTGCTTTTTCCCTTTATTTTCCGAAAAAACAAAATAAAATGAAACTGGGGGAAGTTGGGTGGGAATTTTAGCCCGAAATTCCCATTCGGGGACTGGGGACTGGACTACTGATTGTAGTTCGAATAGGATTTTTTGTAACGTTATTTCTGTGGTTTTTGGAGTTCGCGCGTGTTTGTTCTATTCTAGTGTTTAACTTAAATTGTTGCTCTTTTCTGTTTTGTTTTACTCTAATAATCTCTGTGGAATTTATTGAAAATGAGTGATGGACGAAAAAGGCTGAGTGGTGCGGAATACAAGAAACGAGCAAAATTGAAAACCGAAGAGCAAGAAAAGGTTTTAAAAAAGACTTTGAAAATCGATGAATACTTTAAAAATGTGCAGTTTTCAGAAACTGAAACTTTGGACTCTTTCCCTTCTATTACAGATGTAAATGCACAAGAAAGTGAAGAGTTGAAAGGAACTCACAGGACTGAACTCAATGAAACAGACATTATTGAAATCGCAGACGAAAGAAATCAACAAGATAAAAATATTGTGATTACTGATTCAACGAATGACGACAGCTGCGATCAAATGATAAATGCATCAAGCATTGAAGTTACAGCACTCAGCAAAGATCCAGCTTTATGGTTATTGAATGACAAAACAAGAGAACTCATTTCAAGACATGGATTTCATCAAAATAAAACCTGCGATTTTGAAAGTAGTAAGAGAACTTATGCAGATTGCAATCGTTGTTTATCAAAATGTCACTTTGAGCGAAAAATGACAAATGGTGAAATAACACAAAGAAGTTGGTTAACATATTCCGAAAGTAAAGGCTCTGTCGTTTGTGGACCATGCTTAGCATTTGGGAAAAATTCAAGCTCTCAATTTGTAAGTAGAGAAGGATTTAATGACTGGAAAAATGCCGAAACTAGAGTAACTGCCCATGAAAATACTCCTGCTCACAAAACATCAGTCATTGATTTGAAAGCCAGATCCATTGCTCTCAATAGAATTGATTCCAAACTTTCGGCGCAACTTGACGAAGAAGTTACTTATTGGAGGAGTGTTATAACTCGTGTAGTGGCCTCCATTAAGCCTTTAACATCAAGAGGCCTAGCCCTCAGAGGAGATATTAATATAATAGGATTAGAAAATAATGGAAACTATTTAATGGTTTTGGAGCTTATTGCTGAGTTTGATCCCTTTTTGGCTAAGCACCTATCAAAATATGGAAATCCAGGTTCTGGCCCACAAGCTATTTATCACCTGTCGTATGCGATGAAGTAATACACCTGATGGCTGAAAGAGTTAAGTTTATGATTTGTCAAAAGTTGAAACAGTCTAAATAGTTTAGTATCATAGTTGATTCTACTCCTGATGTATAACACACAGACCAACTGACCCTTGTTGTCAGATATGTTTTGATTGATGGTTCTCCTTGTGAGAGATTTTTGACGTTTATCCCGTTTATAGGTCATAAAGCTGAACAGATATTTAATGCTGTTACGGAGGCATTGAATAGGTTACAGATAGATTTTAGTAACTGTCGTGGGCAGTCCTACGATAATGCCTCGAACATGTTGGGCATTACATATATATATATATATATATATATATATGGGTGAAATGTGAAAATAAGATATTCTACATTCAATCAGCGCATAATTGCAGCTAGAGCATTAAATGCATTCTAAATATTTAGGTGTTTTTATATGAGGTCCGCCCTCGGGCGTGCACGAAGTCAGTGTAAATAACAACAATTAAAAAATATTTGAAAAACGTCTAGAAAAAGTTTTGAAAAAACGTTAAAGATTCAAAATGCAATACGACAATTTTTCATAAACAACTAGAATTTCAAAAAATATCTGGGCAAGTTACTGCTTCGTCTACGGAGAGCGGGAGCAGTTGGTGAAAATAATAATTTGCAGGTTTCTGAAGAGGTCAGCTGCACACGAGTTAGCATAACAAGAAAGGATTTTAAGTTTTGAGAGGTCTAAAAGGACGAAAAAGTGAAATACTACTGCCAACTCATGAATACAACCAACCCCCCCGCTCTGACCTGCAAATAAAAGAAAGACAGATCACTTACCCAGTATTAGAAAAAAGAAGCAACACCATTATTCGTATTCCTCTTGCTCAATCCTTTTCCGTACCAAGTCGATGCGGTTCGCAGAGCTCGCTTCCATGCAACACCTCCCTCAAAACGGGTTTAAGTACAGCATATCATCAGAGTTGAAAGGAAACCGTTGCCAAAACGTAGTTGTTTGGGTGAAAAAATTATCGATTCTGCCGAAAAGATTTATTAAACAAATTAAGGTAGTAAAAGATAAACTCTGCAGGATAGTTGTTTTGGTAATATAGACCAGCAATGAATTTGTAAACCTGTTTGTTAAAATGTTTCTTATCGTTACAGATCTTGAAAAATCTGCAGAGTTGGCCGATTATGATATTTATAAAAATTTTTTTATGTAAATTACTAAACCAATGAGGCATGCACTTTGCATGAAAGTTGAAATGTTCTTTTTTATCGTAAAGATCTGTTGAAAGTTGAGAATCTCTAATTTTAAAGGAAATATCTAAAAAGTTCGCAGAATCAATTTCTTCATTGGCCTTGTTTAGTTGTAGTGTTTGTGGGTAAACAAGTTTAAATTCTTCTTCCATATTTTTATTAAAGACGAGGATATCGAGGTTCGCATTTAATTTTTCAATTTCAAATTTTCAGTCTACACCATTTATCTTTATGACTCCCAAGTTTCACAAATCCCCGATCAAATTTAGATTTATTTGTTCAACCACAAACAGTTTCGGAAAAAGCATTAACGTCAAACTTCAATCTATGTTGAAGCAAATTTACACCTTTTTGAAAAACAAATATAAGCTCTCGAGCTATTTCTGGTGCATCGATAATAGCTATGAAATCAAGAGTAAAATGAATTCATCACCCACATCAATATATACTTTTGATTTTGAGAATCTATTTTGCAACATTCCACTAGAAGACTTATACGTTACTCTCATGAAAATTTACGATTCTTTTTATATCGGAGTGGAACTTGGTATCGATAGAAGTTTTTTCGACAGTCTTTGCCATTATTGCATTTTCAACAATTTTGTCACTTTTAATAATTTCACTTTTAAACAAATACATGGAATTGGCATGGGTACAAATTACTCCAGCACAGCTGCTAACTTATATCTTTTTTACTATGAATTTAACTATACTGTTAAATATAATAAAAGGATCAGCATTTTCAGGTATATCGACGATATCCTCGTCTTTAATAAAAATATGGAAGAAGAATTTAAACTTGTTTACCCACAAACACTACAACTAAACAAGGCCAATGAGGAAATTGATTCTGCGAACTTTTTAGATATTTCCTTTAAAATTAGAGATTCTCAACTTTCAACAGATCTTTACGATAAAAAAGAACATTTCAACTTTCATGCAAAGTGCATGCCTCATTGGTTTAGTAATTTACATAAAAAATTTTTTATAAATATCATAATCGGCCAACTCTGCAGATTTTTCAAGATCTGTAACGATAAGAAACATTTTAACAGACAGGTTTACAAATTCATTGCTGGTCTATATTACCAAAACAACTATCCTGCAGAGTTTATCTTTTACTACCTTAATTTGTTTAATAAATCTTTTCGGCAGAATCGATAATTTTTTCACCCAAACAACTACGTTTTGGCAACGGTTTCCTTTCAACTCTGATGATATGCTGTACTTAAACCCGTTTTGAGGGAGGTGTTGCATGGAAGCGAGCTCTGCGAACCGCATCGACTTGGTACGGAAAAGGATTGAGCAAGAGGAATACGAATAATGGTGTTGCTTCTTTTTTCTAATACTGGGTAAGTGATCTGTCTTTCTTTTATTTGCAGGTCAGAGCGGGGGGGTTGGTTGTATTCATGAGTTGGCAGTAGTATTTCACTTTTTCGTCCTTTTGGACCTCTCAAAACTTAAAATCCTTTCTTGTTATGCTAACTCGTGTGCAGCTGACCTCTTCAGAAACCTGCAAATTATTATTTTCACCAACTGCTCCCGCTCTCCGTAGACGAAGCAGTAACTTACCCAGATATTTTTTGAAATTCTAGTTGTTTATGAAAAATTGTCGTATTGCATTTTGAATCTTTAACGTTTTTTCAAAACTTTTTCTAGACGTTTTTCAAATATTTTTAATTGTTGTTATTTACACTGACTTCGTGCACGCCCAAGGGCGGACCTCATATAAAAACACCTAAATATATATATATATATATATATATATATATATATATATATATATATATATATATATATATATACATAAAAGACTACTTTTGAAAACGTATGTCCGGGGTAATCTTCCAAACTACTGGACTGATTTTAACCATTTTTTTCACCGTAGATAGCTACAGTAACAGGGAGCAGGATAAGCTATAATTTATTTCTAAAAAGCTTAGTTTAAAAAAGTTATTATGGAAAACAGTTAATTTTATGTCATTTCCCCATTAAATGATTAAATTTTCAACCCATTGTTGCAAAAATTTGGTGCCATGCAGCAACAATATTGATTGTAATCATATTGAAAATTTTGAACCAAGGCTTCTCTGGAGTAAGTATGGAATTTATTGCCTTCTAAGGATTTTTATATTTATCTGAGCCAACAATCGCTAACGGTTGAAATAAAAAAAAGTTGATTTTGGCAATAGTTAGAGAATAGAAGGTGTTTATAGTTAAAAAATTTTCTAAATTAGGTACATAAGATGTTTTTACTTCAGCAATGTTGTCACGAGGATAGAAACTAATAATGGGACTTATTTAACGAGCAATATTTGGAAATGGTTAATTTCAGTGCGATTGATACTGTAAATATATATTTATTTTAATATACCAAGCTTATAACATTTCCTATTTACTGAAACATTATTTGTAGCTTGCTATTTTTTTTTTAGCTTGCATTATTTTTTTTATAGTTTATCCATAACATAGCCATTGTTTACAGAAGTTGCCATTATGTTTATAGATATGCACTTTAGTGTTGGGAAATTTATGAATGAGTTTCACTAAACCACCCTACACCCACAGAAACCCGGGCAGGGCCGGGTACCCGGCTAGTATATATATATATGAGGAGGGAGGGCGGCATATTTAAGTCTGGCTAGGGGCGGCAAAGAGCTAAATTCGGCCCTGATGGTGCTGTGTGTGTGTGTGTGATTACCACAGTCCATTATTTAATGACTGAAGTCGAATTTTCACAAAATAAATAAACTGTTAAAAGTAATAAAGAAGGCAAATTGAAGGTAGCATATGTTAAAATAGTTGAAAATTTAAATGATGCAAAAGAACAGAATTCTCAAACACTGCGTAAGTATGTCATTTTTGATGAAGCAAGAGCTCGATGCTGGCAAGTTTCCCAAAACAAAGTTTTTACTAAATAAGTTTTTAATTGTGTAAATTTAGTCCAGTAGTTAAGTGGAAATCTTTAATAAATGCATTAATTCAGTGCACTAAATTTGACACATATTAAAAAAAAGAAAGGATAATAGGATTTTTGAGTAGCATACAAATAAAACCCCTCAAACTCAGAAAAACAGCAGCAGCAAAAAAAAAAAAAAAATATGTACCATTTATAAAATAAATCACAAAAATCAAGGACAAATGTAAAAACTCATGTCTTTTTTCTTTTTGTGCCATATGTGAAAGAATAGTATTTGAATTGGGCATTACAACCTGGGGCGGGAGCTGATCTCAAAGCTTTGAGAGAAATATGTCAAAGAATTTCGTTACTCAATCATAAAAAAATATTAAAGTTTTAAGACAATACCTCCACTTTATCATAAACAAATTCATGATGTGATCTTTTCCTTTCTTCTGCTGACATTCCAGCATGATAAATTTGGCAAGAGACATTCATATCTGCAACAAATTCAGCTTTTAAAAATAAAAAGGGTACAATATGTTTGCATTGAAAAAACGGAAGGGCTTTACAGCTCCAAAACACACGTGCGCAATTTTCATTAATTTTTCCCTCAAGTAACATGGTAATAAATTTTTAACTGAATATATTCCTTTAAAAAAAATCATTTTAATTAATACATATTTTCACACCTCTTCATAGGTCAATCCAGGATATTTGACCAAGGTCCTTTTTTTGGGTTTTTGTGAAAACTAATTCGTAATTCTGTGAAAAATAGTTATGGCAAGAAATATTCTTAATCATTCTTTAAGCTTGGATTACGCTTGTGAGCAGGGTAGGCTTTTTGCCGGCAGAAACCGGTTTTTGCCGTGCCAGTGGCAGAAACTGGTTATAACCGGTAAAAACCAGCAGAAACTGGCAAAAAATGGCAGAAACTAAAACACTATCTTTAATAACTTTAATAATTACAAGTTTGATCAAGTGAACTGAAAATCTAACTTTATTTCATCACCTAAAAACTTGGTATACAATTAATATTTAAAAATTTAATTACAAGGCAGAAACTTTTGAAGCAAAGTAAAATTTATCATCATTGAAATTGCTATGCATTACAAATTTTAACCTTGTAATCTTAAAACTTACAAAATTTTCATCGGATAGACTATCAAATATCAATATGAAACAAATACTTAATCTTAGCTTTTATTTTTATTAATCTCTACAAATCAAAAACTTGTCATATTACTCTTGACGTAACTCAATGGAGCTACTTTCAAATAGTTTCTTGCCTGTTTCTTGACAACAATGCCAACAAGATCTGCTGGGCTTGACGGAATCATTGCAAATTTCTTTTTGGTGCACAATAAATTGAGAAATTGTTTAGGTTTTGAAACTGCATCCAAACTTATATATTGCTATAGCTACTGCAGAGTGCAAACAATGTAACATTTGATTTAGAATGGCAATAATATTGTAAATAAATTGTACTCTGGTGAACACTTAATATTCTTTCCTATGTATATTATATGCCAATAATTATTTAAAAGCTATTTTTTGCGTTCCTGCCAAAAAAGTGGCGGAAAGGGGTTTCCGGTTTTAACCGGTTTCTAATAGTGGTTTTTACCGCCTCGACAGAAACCTGCCAACCCTGCTTGTGAGTGCTTCTGCTTATGGCCCTCACTACTTACTTGTAGGAACAATTAAAGTAAAAGCTATAGAAATACAAAAGGTTTTAAGCAGCTGGGAAAATAAACAAGTAATAAAACATATCTGCATACGTAAAAGGAAGCAAAAAAAAGCAGTTGAACCTCTTTAAAGGGAGCTCCAAGGGACTTTTAAAATCAGTACGTTTTAACCGCAGTTTGTCTTATCCGAACAGCAATACAAGACAAGCCATATTAGAAGGGATCAGAAATTTTTCAAGTAAGGGTGGGTGGGAGAAAGGGCTTTGCTTTCTTGCACTTTTTGTACATACAGTTAGTTACCTTGGATCTGTTTCTATTATTCACTAATTCCCAGAATATAAAGGAGGTGTTCATAAAGAAAAGTTTCACAGCATTCAAAATCTGATTTTATGTTGCAAACCAAAAGTCAAAACAATGTTTTAAAAAAGTTGCCATTACATTACCTGTTAATTTTTTGTACAGATCTTCTGTGACATTTCTGGTGGGACAATAAATTATGGTTGGCCCAGAAAAACCAATCTTTCCATTTTTTTTACTCATGACTCTCATTAAATCATTAACAACAGAGCTGCTCTTTAGACATACCTCTAAATACAAGTTTGGCCTATGAAAATTAAATACAGACAATTAATAGTCACAACAATGAAAAGATAAAATAATGTATTTTATATGTGTTAATGCTACTAATTAATGCTAAACTATTTTTTTACCTCAATAGAAATTTTAGTTTGCATAAAAGCTTATTTTGTTTACTGTTTTGTTCAATTTTTATTGAAAAGACAAAAAAAAAATGTATGGCATCATCAAAAAATATTTAAGCAGCTTTGTGAAAACATATTGACAAGAAATAAAATGAAAAATAATCATCATGAAGGAAAACACACTAAATGCCATCTGGAAACTACCTATACTGGAAATCTTTTTGTTTCCTTTTTTCAAATTCCTTACGGAAAACAAGTTAAACTTTTATGTTCTTTTTGCATTTTAAAAATAAAGTTTAAATTATGCATTTCTTCATTTAGTTATCAATTTTGTCTATTTATTTTGAAAAAAAGAATTTACCTGTCAAAACTGGAGCATATTTTTACAGGATTTTTTAGATGCAAAGAAGAACAAATGTCATTCAATACAACAGGTGTAGCTGTTGCAGTGACAGCCATGAATGGTACCTAGTAAATAAAAAATAATGAAACAATTTTTACCAAGAGTAATGTTACAAGTGAAAATTGAAAAATAACTTTAAAAGAGCAACATACGTGTGGAAATTTTGAACGCAATGAACCAAGCTTTCTATATGATGATCTGAAATCATGTCCCCACTGGGATACACAATGGGCTTCATCAATAGCAAATAATGTAATACCTAATGATATAGGAAAGAGAAAACAAATTCATCGTAACGTGTATGAGCACACACACATCTACAAACAACACTTGCATAACAGTTCATACAAAAGCCTGTATTTTACCTAAGTTCTCATCAAATATTTTCAGCAGGGAATGATTACCCTCAACAAATTCAGGAGTCAAATAAATAACCTTGTGCTTCCCTCTGAAAAAGGTTTAAAATTTTTAGCACAGAAAAAACAAAGTAACTTCCACTGTAATAATAACTTAAATTGCATAGTGACAAAATAAAAATAGTATATGACTTAACAAAAATCAAAATTTTATAAACCATTAAAAAGCAAGTCGAACATATTTTTGACATTACAAATCATTGTTGAAAACTATTAGAACATTCAGTACTAATGCAACTAAATTGCTATTTTTTACAAATATCCTGTCATCCTAGGAATATTTTGGACAAACATCAAAAACTTTTTATTTTACCTTTTTACTTCCTTTTACGTAGTAAAGGAAGTATTGTGATCACGAAAAAAAATCACTCAAATTTGGGTCTAAATTTTGATTTTGCTCAACCCCGAATGAATGTTGAGTAGTTTTTTCGACCTGTCAGCACATGCATATGTACCAACCAACATATAACCAGCCGAAAAATATTTTTTTACCTTTAGGAACCGGGCGGTATACATGTTATACTATAAGTCTTGTCTAGTTTAGAGGACAAGGTTGAAATTTTCACTCAAACCTTTCAAACCCGGGGCTTTTTTTCAAGGTTTCATACGTCTGGTATGACAGTTTACACCTTCTCTTTTCAATGGAAAAGAAATCTGTGGTTAAACTATCGTACAACATGGGTCGAAAGAAAAATTTCTCTATGAACAGCCCGGATCCAAAAGGTTAACACCCCCGAGTTAATTACAACGAGTTTTCTTGTGACGTCAGTATGTATGTAT
>JAXGGA010022029.1:0-15652 GCA_038373865.1 Uloborus plumipes | reverse complement strand
ATTTCCAGCATATCCTTCACATCCAGGCATTAAATTTTCAAAAGGCTGTGTGCCGACTGCCCTCATAGCAGGGTTCGACATTAAGGTGTTGCAGCTTCTTAGACCTGTAGTAATAAATAAAAGGCTTAAATTTGAGAACATCGACTTCACATAAATGTCTTCACACTTCTGTGACAACAAACTGAACTGCTAGAATATAGAAGCATTTTTTGCTCTTAATAAGTAAGAAAAAAATAGCAAACAATTCCTATAATTTTACAACAATAATGATTGCTCCTATATGACGAGATGGATGTGTGTCGTAGGCAGCAACCATTCCAAAATAAAGAGGTTTCCAAAGCCCAGACCTCCGCGAACCCCCTCCTGAAAATTACTAACTTTGCGGATCTCCCCCCCCCCTTGCCCTCCTCGCTCTGAATAAATCTCTAAATAAAAAAAAAACCTAGTCAGTTACAATTGAGTAATAGCAAATTTTTTGTTTAATTAATGGAATGCATAGAATTGAGAAAATGGAGGGAAAAAAACATTACTAGAAGCCATTTTCTCGTGCATCAACCCAATATTTAGTAAAACTTTAATTAAACAAATGTGTAGAAGGGCTTTTCAAAATCAGCACTACTGCGCATAATGTCAACTGTACTGAACGCCAGTATGTAATTTTGTTTAGAAGGGATTCATTCCTCTGCATACTGATAACCATTATTGTCACCGCAAAAATGAAATAGAAAATATACCGTACCTTGTACTACATCTTGAAGATCTTGGTTTTCAGAGTAGTAATTTGGGTCAATTAAAGGCTGGTCGTATGGGTTGGTGGAGTTCAGTCTGATTGTTCCTCTGCTGGCAGGGTGCAAGGTCTGAGAAACGCATATTACGGTCGTGTTGGATACATGTGGTCCAAAATATTGCTCGAAGACCTGAAAGAGAATATACCATCAGTTAGTCCACTTACAAAAAAAAAAAAAAATCACGTTGATTTGTTATGTGGGAATGTAACAACTGTACTTTCATTTCTAACACAATGAAATAGATGTTTTCGAACTGCCCTTCCATGTAATTTTCATTTAACTATCACGGTATCAGAATGCAGTGTTCCGGAGTAACATGTAAGACCTTTATTTTCGCAACCGCTCGTACACTGTAAAAGATAGATGTTGTTTTTACAGTATGACACAGCTAATTTTACAGTAATAAACTAAAATTGCTAGTTTCAGTTTATTACTGTGCATTTTACAGTTTTAAACTGGAACCTCTGCGGCCAATATTATACTGTTGTTTTTACAGTATAATACAGTTAATTTTATGGCAACATTTCTAATTTTACAGTAACAAACTAAAATTTCTAGTTTTACAGTTTCTTACTGTGCTTTTACTGTTGCAAACTGGAATCTCTGCTGCCAGTATTATACTGTAAAAACAACAGCTTTTTTTTTTTTTGCAGTGTACTTTCCCTCTCCTGTCCTTGTACTTTCTTTGTATGAGTGTGTTGTGCTGCACTGTAAAAAATGAATGTTGTTTTTACATTATAATACCGCAAATATTATAGTAATAACCTAAAAATTGCTGATTTTGAAGTAATAACCTGTAAAATTGCTAGTTTTACAGTACTAAACTAAAATTGCTAATTTTGCAGTTATAAACTGTAAAATTGCTAATTTTAGTTTATTACCGTGCATTTTACAGTTTTAATAAGCTGGAACCTTTGCTGCCATTATTATACTGTTATATTTACCTTATAATACATGTAATTTTTACGAAAATAAACTAAAATTTCTAACTTTACTGTAAGAAACTGTAAAATTGCTAGTTTTAAGTTTATTACTGTGCATTTTACAGTTCCACATTGGTGGAACCTCGGCTGCCAGTATTATACCGTAAAAACAACAGTTCATTTTCTGCAGCGTGTGAATGTTATCCTACCCTATAAACGGATCCCCATGGCATGTTTGCACTTCGGAAGTCGGACTTCATAACGAATTACGCGGTGCAGTTGAGCTAAGTGAAGCAGCGCACTCCAAATTACCAGCCTAGCAGGTAACAAGACAACTGCAACAGTGGTAGTACAGTGGTAGTACACAACAGGTACTACCACTGTACTACAGCCAGTCGCTTTACAACATTTTAAATATATATTTTTTAAACCGCAAACTCGGTTCATGTATTCCTGTCTTTGGGGCTATAACTTGCTGTTAAATACTTGTAGATTTTTTTTTTGCTTTCTCAGACTCCGATTTTCAAAATATAATCCTTTACAACCATGATGGAAGTTTTATAATTCTGTGAACAGCCGTATATAACGTTAAATAAAAGCGTATAATATAACGTTGAAAAGCACAAATGAGTAGAAATACTGCTGATACATTTTTCGGGGTTAGAAGGAGCGCCTTTTTCAATGCAAAAAATCTATTAGGGCCATGCTCCACATCAGCGTAAAACGCGACCGAAACTGAAGGCAGAAACCGAAAATCCGGGTACTTTCCATAGGAACACTATTGAATCCATTTTACGCTTCTGCTTTATTTTTCTGCTTTACGTCAATGTGGAGCATGGCCCTTACAGTTTAACTGTTTCGCAGAAAAATAAAAAAAAAACTTCTTTACGATTTTTTGAGAAGATTTGATTAAATGTCATTTTGATACCCTTTCTATATTTTATTTACCTAGAAGTATATATGTCTTTTTTTCCAACGAAACTTTTCAAAAAAAGTCCATTTTGCAAAATTTGTAATTAAATATTTGTAGTACTCGCTCCACGAAATATGGCAACCCACCTTATTGTCTCTAATCATATCAATGTAGTAGTACCCCTCTTTGCCCTATATTATATCCAGTCGCTTTACAACATTTTAAATATATATTTTTTAAACCGCAAACTCGGTTCATGTATTCCTGTCTTTGGGGCTATAACTTGCTGTTAAATACTTGTAGATTTTTTTTTTGCTTTCTCAGACTCCGATTTTCAAAATATAATCCTTTACAACCATGATGGAAGTTTTATAATTCTGTGAACAGCCGTATTCAACTAGAATCACTTTTCTGTAGTTAAGGGAATGTAAGGTCCTTACTTCATCTCGGAAATTTACTTGTTCCCTTGCCACAATCGGATCAAGATCTATTAGATACAGCATGTGATCTGGACTGTCTCTTTCCGATGAGAATTGGTTATCATTGGGTAGGAATGCTCTCAGGTAACTTCCAATTGAATTCAGAGGACCTGAAAAAATGTACAATGATTAACCCATTAATGCCTAGCGTCCCTTTTTAGGGACAGTCCAAAAGGTGTGTCTGAATCTTCCAAAAATGAACATTTCAACCAAATAATAGCGTTAAATTAATACTTTGGTATTGTTTCAATCAGGGTTGGCAAGTTTTTGACAGTCGGAGGTTTTATCCGGTTTTAACCGTGGTTTTTACCGTCATGTCAAAAACCCCTTTTTGACATGGTTTTTGACATAATTGTCAAAAACCTAAATTTCTGTCCAAAGCATGTTTAAATTTGATATTGATAATCAAAATACATTTTCAAATGAGTTTTACCATTTCTGATTTCAGACACTGAAGTAAGCTTTTGGAGATTTAGGTTATTAAAATAAAGTGCTCCGAATTAATTATTAAAAATATTGAGAAATGATGCATTTGGTAATAATGAAAAATGAGTGAAGTTTGTATTGTGTTTTTGTTATGAGTTATTTTAAGGAAACCACAGTAATACTATTGAAACAATAAGCTTATTTTCCAGTACAGAATATTTATAGTAATTCTCAGATAAAGTTGATTGCAAAAGTAACAACAATAACTAATAAATAAATAAATAAAATAGTTTGATCAAAAATATTTAGCAGATTTGTACACTGAATACTAATTAATTTTAGTTTTGCTTTTACTCAAAAGAAAAAAAAAATCACTTTAAATTCTGATGTAAAGATTTTTAGATTGATAAAATAGCTAATTAATAGTTATTAAAACATTTAAACAAAACTACTTTAAAAACTGGATTTAAGTTTTAATACTTTTAACTTTTTTCACGGCATAACAAGTTAATTTAAAAGAATGCAAATTAATTTTCATTAAATTTATTAATTTAATTTTCATTAAACTTGATTGATAAGATAACTAATTGATAGTTATATAAATATTTAAACAAAACTACTTTAAAAGCTGAATTCAAGTTTTAATATTTAACTTTTTTCACAGCAAAACAAGTTAGTTTAAAAAGAATGAGAAATAATTTTCATTAAATTTATTAATTTAATGTTTATTAAACTTGATTGATAAGATGTATAAATTTTTGTTTAATATTTATCAGGATGAGAAACCTTATATGTTTATAAAAAATCTCAATAACCACTATTTGAGTTTTACACAGGTTTTGATATTTTCGACAGGTTTTCGACGTTTTTGACAGGTTTTCGACGGGTTTTTGACAGGTTTCGACATGTCATGTCAAAAACTAGTTTTTGACGTCAAAAACCCAACCCTGGTTTCAATTCATTATCAACAGATTGCAACACGTAACCATTGCAAAGTGTGTTATGTAGCCGTGTTATTATGATTTTATCAAGAATTACATCGTTCAATCTCAAGAGCAAAAAGCTAAGTTTTTAAACTTATTCCCAGCTTCCCAGTTTAAGCAAATTGCTGCTTTTATTTCTGCTTATAAAATTTCTTTTCAGATGTTGTATCGTAGCCAGAAATTTTTTTTAGTAAAACAAGTATGCACCCTCTAGTGGGTAGCGTCACTTTTTAAAAACGATTTTTCTTTTCTTAATGAAAAAATTATTTTTCACATGATATTTTTTTTATTATTTTTCCTGTATATTAAACACTATTTGTAACCAGTATACAAAATATCTTTGGAAAACAAATGTCAGGCATTAATAATGGGTTAAGTGAAGTTATAAAATGAGCTGGAAGAAATAACAATTTTTCCTACTTTTAATAAGTGAACTATTTTAGTTAATCGAATTTTTCCGATTAATAATGGAAGTATTTTTCAAGAGTTGTATTTATTGTAAAAAAGATTTTCAGGACTTCTGACCGTATTTGCGAACTCTTGTCTTTATTTTGTTGACCCATTTCAACTGATTTAGAGTCTTCATTCGACTGCAGATTTTTAACAATTTATTTCTTTATTTATGCTGGACATGTACCATACAATCACTGCTCTCTTCTCAACAAAGGGATCTGTGCAATTATTGAGATAACCCGCGTTTTTATAGCGCCCGCACTTATTCTGATGAGAGTTTTTGGGAGGTTAAATTTTTGTGTAGATTAAACTTGGGTAACATTTTATACGATTTTTCTTTTTTAATAATTTTGGCTATCATGCAACCTACTGGTAACAGATTGCACATTGTTGTACCAACTTTTCAAAAGCAAAATGGCAACAGTAACTTTAACCAACCCCTCTCTTTTGGAATATTTGAGCAGTAATCTTGAACTACTGGAAAGAACTATTTTTTCATGTCCGACAACTACTGCATCCAACGATAATTTCAACCCATTCACCTTTGTACACAATTTCTTTTGTCTTAGGCATATGACGTTGGTACCTCTTGTTCTTATCATTATCTTATGTTTTAAATTACCAGAAGTCGGTATCTAAACATTTTATTCGTTTGAATTTTTTTCTAACATTTATAAAATTCCACTTAAAATGAAAAAAAAAAAAAAAAAAAAAAAAACTCGATCCACAATGTTATAAACTTTTATCGGTTTATGAAATGAAAAGAGATCAAATAATTCCTATTCCATGCTGAAGAGTGCCAAAAAGCGCGAAACTGCCGTCTATGGATGTAATAAACGAGTTGGGGGTGTATTGCTTTGTTTCTGCCTTAGCTCTGGCTTAGGGGCGGTTACTTACTGCTTTATAAGCGATATTATTTCAGTTGAAAATGAACCAAACTGAATTTGAGGTCAAATGCTTTGAATCATTCAATCGTAAAAGATAACAACTTAATTAAATCGCCAGAGAACTAAGCCAAAAATGAAAATCGCAGATTGTGAATATGATAGATAGTCTGTGTTACTTAATTTTATAAAATCTTTTTCATTCCATTATAGAAAAAGTTTTGTTGAGTTAATCAAATACCACAAAGTTTGATATAATTTGTAAACTAAACTTACCTGTTCTATTATTGATGTATTGCGCAAGATTTTCCGGATCTCGAATTTCATCATAAAATCTCGGCACATTGCTACTGAACACGTAGCCAAGTATAGAACCAGCATGATCTTGCAAATTTGAACCAACCGGCAGATTTTCGATGACAGACACCTGAAAAGAGAAAAACTCATAACTACATTTGAAAAACTCGAATCTAACCATCCGCTATCATGTATTTCTTCAATTCTCTTTTGCCATCCCAAGTTAATCTCTACATTTTGGTCGACATTTGAAGAAACATCTTGCGGCTTTGGTTTATTGACACAAATTGAGGTCTCTTGTTATTCTCCATAGGAGAAGCTTATACCTCTAATAATTCACAACGATATGCTGTGATTTTTATTCACAGGACGATACATATGAAAGATTTACCATAAATGAAAGGAAATCAGAACACCCATGAGCGAAGCGGGACTCGAACCCGCGCCCCCGCTTAGAAAGCGAACTCTCTAACGTAGGACCAGCAGGGCCCCTTTTGTGGTTTTATTTATCTCATTTTATGTTTTATTGAAAATTACTGTTGTATAACTATTTTTAAAAAACTATTACCTCAAATATATATATATATATATATATATATATATATATATATATATATATATATATATATATATATATATTGATAAATAAATTTAAAAAATAAAACTATGCAGTTATTAATTACCCCGGCTGTGATCAAGAAATTCAGCGATCTAGGGGTAATTTTTGATCACTGGAAAATAAAATGTTTCAAATTATATTTCAAGTTTTATGGAAAATTCATTTGCGCAGAGCTTGTCTCATAAGCGACAAAATTTGAATCAGTATACTTCGTTCACGGGAAAGATAGACTAGAAGTAAACAAAGAGTTGCAACATTTGGCGACTTTAATCATATGCCTTGGTTTCGACAATCTCAAATCGGTGCCAAACAGAAGGTGAAAGCGAATCCTATTGGTTACCTTTTTTTATCATGAAGAAAATCGCCAAAAGTAGCATAGTGACAAACTTTCTGGCTGCCTGTTGGTTTACTTTCAGTTTATCTTTTCCGTGAACAGAGTATAGTAAAATTCGACCGTTGATACACGTATTATTGCTGAATTCAGTTCGTTTATTCACGGGAGCAACATTTCTACGATAAGCCAATTTTAATGCGATTAAAACTTACGTTAAACTGTGATAGCTCCGATCTGGGTCCTATTCCTGACAGCATGAGTAACTGAGGAGTCTTTACAGCTCCAGCAGACACGATCACTTCTCTTCTCGCCCTGATTCGATTAATAGTATTCCGGTATTCAAACTCCACACCCACTGCTTGTTTGTTTTGGATCAAAATCTGGAGGAATAAGGATTTTTTTTCTTAGTTCACCATCCTTTTCTACATATTCAACAATGTTAAATAATGGGATGCCGTATGTAAAAATTTACAAACAACCCACATTGTAAACATTTAATTTTAGTATATGCAGAAGAAGAAAAAATTTGTTCATTAAAAAAATAAATAAATAAAAATGTACGAAAGGTAATGAAAAAATAAATAAATAAACAGAACTAAAATAAATTAAGAAAATAAAATGAATTAATAAAAATTTAGTAAAGTAGCAAATACAAAAATAAAAATTAAAATAAAATAAAAAATTCATGAACATAAAAAACTTAAAACATAAATAAATAAATAATAAGAAAAAAAATAATAAAAAAAAACAAAAAATTCCATTCCTGTTTCTTTTTAATTAAGGAGGATTTCTGTTTGTAAGAAAGAAAAAAGAATTTGAATTTTTCACAAAGCAAATATCTTTCTTTCTCTATTATATTGCACATTATAGTGCTGCTCTGGTCAGTTGACCGCCGACATTGACAATGTTTACTTATTTTTCGGGTAATAAGAAAGAGATTTTGGCGCAGAATAAAGTACGAATATGTTTGTGAAACGACTACGAAAGTAACCCAACTCAACTTATTACCCGTGGGAGGTCACGTAAGAGTCTTTGGATCTACCTCTACTCAAATCTCACATATGTACTCTATCTCCTCACATTGTGACTGAGTGGTAGTGTGACGCACACAGCAGGATTGTGACATCCACAAAATTGGATCACTGTTCTTTAAATTCTAATACAAACTGAGGACAGAATCTTAAATCTAGTCAAACCGAGAACTTTCAGATTTAAACGAGAACACACCAAGAATAGTAATCTGGTACATAAGTCTTTTGTCACGTCTGGACCTACTGCTCTGAAGAGTTGGCTGTCAATCGGGTAAGCTATTACAACTGAGCTATTCAAGTGAGTGCAACAGACAGGATCGAGGCGAGAGAGATACATCTTACACTAGCATGCACGCAAGCGCGCAGTGATGCTGTCATTCTATACACGTATCTTACGTCGAGGCGCAGGTGTGTGAGTGCGATAGTGAGCCCACAATACACCAGATACAAACATTTATGCATTCCGTATCAGATGACGGTGCACACACACAACATACACATCACTCGGAGCGCGACACACACATTCTACCTGCGAGATCAGTGAGGTGTCAATGTCCTCTAATACTCTCTGATGTTCTCAAGTGACTCTCTCTCATATACGTACCAGCACATCCGACGCGAGAGCGACACATTCATGAGCAAGTCTTATAGATGACCCACTCTTGCGAGACGATGTCAGAAGTGAAATTATCTAACATCCATTTATCAGTGAGCTTTTTCAGTTAGGTGAATTCTCTGCTAATTCTCACAAAACATTAGTGGGGTTTGGTTGTAGGGGTGGGGGTGTTTGGGAAGTGGGGGGGGTTGTGTGTTGTGGGGTATAGGTTGAAGTATTGAAGTGAGATGAGAGGGGATTGGGGTGATAGGGTGATTGTTTTTTTAGGGGGGTGGGGGAGGGGTTGGGTGGTTGTGGTTGGGGGTGGGGTTGGGGGGGTGGTGTTGGGGGGTTTGGGGTGTGTGGGTGGTGTGGGGTTGGTGGGGGTGGTGGGGTGTGTGGGGGTGTTGGTTTGGTGTTGGGGGGTGTGTTGGGTGGGTTGTTGGGGGGGTGGTGGGTGGTTGGGTGGGTGGGTGTTGTGGGGGTTGTGGTGGTTGGGTGTGGGGTGGGGGGGTGTTTGGGGGTGTGGTGGGTGGGGTGGTTGGGTTGTGGGGTGGTGTGGGGTGGGGTGGTTGGGGGTGTGGGGTGGGGGGTGGTGTTTGGGTGGTGGGGGGTGGGGTGGGGGTTGTGGGTGGGTGGTTTGGGGGTTTTGGGGGGTGGGTGTGGGGTGGTGGTGGGGGGTTTTGGGGTGGGGGGTGGTGGGGGGGGGGGTGGGGGGTTGTGGGTGGGGGGTGTGGGGGGGTGGGTTGTTGGTGGGTGTGGGTGGGTTGTGTGGTGTTGGTGGGTGGGTGTGTTGGGGTGGTGGGGTGTGTTGGTGGGGGTGTTGTGGGGTGGTGGGGTTGGGGTGGGGTGGTGTGGGGGTGGGGTTGGGTGGGGGTGTTGGTTGGGGGGGGGGTGGGGGGGGTGGGTGTGTGGGGGGTTGTGGGTGGGTGGGGGTTGTGTGTGGTGGGGGGGTTGGTTGTGGGGTGGTGTGGGTGTGGGGTGGGGGTGTGGGGGTGGGGGTTTGTGTGTGGGTTGTGGGGTGGGGGGTGGGGGGTTGGTGGGGGGGGTGGGGTGTGGGGTTGGTGTGGTGGTGGGGTGGGGTGTGTGGGGTGTTGGTGTATTGTTGGTGGGTGGTGGGTTGGTGGGGTGTTGGGTGTGTTGGTGTGTTGGGTGTGGGTTTGGTGGGGGGTGGGGGTTGTGTTGTGGGTGTGGGGTTGGTTGGGGGGGTGGTGGGTGTGGTGGGGTTTGGGTGGGGGTGGGTGGGGGGGTGTTTGGGTGTTGGGGTGGTTGTGTGGGGGTGGGGTGGTGGTGGTGGGTGGTTGGGTGGTTGGTGGGTTTGTGTGGTGTTGGTGTTGGGTGGGGTTGGGGTGTGGGGGGTGTTGGTGGTGTGGTGGGTGTGTGGGGGTGGGTGGTGGGGGGGTGTTGGGTGGTGGGGTGGTGGGGTGTTGGGGTGGTGTGTGGGGGGGTGGGGGTGGGTGGGTTTGTGTGGGGGGTTTGGTGTTGGGGGTGGGTGGGTTGTTTTGGGGGTGGTGGGGTGGTTGTGGGTTTGTGGGTGGGTGTTGTGTGGGTTGGTGGTGTGGGTGTGGGGTTGTGTTTGGTTTGGGTGGTGTGAGTTTTGGTGTGGGTTGGTGGGGTTGGGGGTGTGTGGGGGGGTTGTTGGTTTGGGGGTGGTGGTTTGTTGGGTTTGTTTGGTTGTGGGGGTGTGGTGGGGGTGGTGGGTGGGGTTGTGGGTGGGGGGGGGTGAAGGAGGATGTATTTATTAAGGTGGATTGTTATAATGAGTGATGATAATAGTACATAGGGTAATGTAATTAGTTGTGAATTGTGGTGATTTGGAAGTTAGTGGGAACATCAAAAAGGTTTTGTGTGAAAATTTTTTGGGTTTGTGTTCGTAGTGATGATTTATTGGTCGGATGGATTTTGGGGGGGGGGGGTTTGTTATGTGTTGTGTGTGGTTGTTTTGAAGTTTGGGTGGGGTTGTTGGTTAGTTATATTATGGGGAGTGGGTTTGTGAAATTGTTGGTGATAATGGGGTTGTTGTGGGGGGGATTAAGGGGAGATGGGTTTGGGTGATGTTTTGGAGGACTATTTGGAGATGTTTAGGGTGGAGAGATTGGGTGTGAGGGGATTGTATGGTGAGTTATGTTTTGAGATTTATTAAGGTGGGGTAAAGGAGGTAAGTGGGGGGAGAGAGGGGTGGGGTGGGAGGATTGATGTTGTATATGTGGTATATTTGGGATGTTATAAATTTACGATCATTTTGAGAGCTATTTTTGAGCCGACGTCCTACTTGTGATCAGTATGGTAAAGTTACGGCACATTTTTGTTAGAGTTTGTCACTTATGTTGGTTGTGTTTACTAATTCAAGGACATTCTTAAATTATAGTTAGTAGATTATTTCGAAGTATAATGGCTCAAAAGTTAAAGCCAAAATAGCCTTTTAAGTGTCAATACAGTCGCAAAAAAATGAAAATAATGTAATAAAAAGACAGATGTGAACTTAAATTAGGAATTTCTTGGAAAATATTGCAGTGTACGAAGACTTTTGTGGCATGTTATTTCTGTAGTTATTCGCTTTTCGACTCATTTCAAATGGAAAATTAGTCAATATTTCAAAAACAAATACAGGGCTTAATTCAGAATGATTCAGAGATAATGGGAAAAAAATATTGATATTCATATTCAAATTCAGTTCCAGAGAATTTTTGTTTAATTACAAATTTTAAGGTGTACGAACACTTTTGTGAGCCACTGTAGATGGCACCACCAATCAGAATTAAGTGCAGGAGACGCTATAGAATCGCGGCTTATACGAACTTATTGCGAACCATATGGTATTGCTCTTTGTGCAAATCCGTGTTTTGAAATGTGCCACACCAAAGCAAATTTTGCAAAATAATAAGTATTCGAAATTAAATCTTTTTTTTTTAATATTTGTTCAAGATTTGGGTAAGTTTTTAATTAAATTTGTGCATATTTTCATGGTCAAAAATGATATTTTCTTATACGGAACTTTTTTTTTCAAGTTCCAAACATGCATTTTTCGACAATTTCTTACTAAATATTAATTGTTGTTTCACTTAAATAGGTCTTTCATCATGAAAGAAAACATTTTGAAGAATTTAATAAAATTAAAATTACCAACATTAACTTTTTCCAAGTATTTTTTTAAAAATCACGGAAAGCGACAAAAACCCCCAGTCTGGAGGGAGATGTGCGGTCGAAAAGGCTCAGACCTGAAAGTGTTAAAAAACACACACACACACACACACACAAATTTAAATTTTGCAAATAATGCTTCGAGGTGCATCAGGACCTGACCCAAGGCAACCACAACTACACCTCTCAATCTAGCCAGGAGACAACCGACACAAAATTTAACAAATGAACTTTGTTTTATTCATTTGGAGAGGTCAAAAGAAAATCCTACTTGAAATTTGTTACAAAGGAAATCAATTTTAAAATAATTAAAAAAGATATTTAATAATTTTCTTTTTCCTTTTCCTTTTCAAGACCAATGGATACTACTGAGCCTATTGATTTCGTTAGGGAGTTAAGTTATCCAACAACATTTGCTGCATCTCCACTGTTTCCATTGCTGTTGATATCTCTGTCTCTACAAAGGTCTGCCCCGAGGCTCAAACAAGTTTTCCAGTCAGAATACGACTACATCGTGGGTAAGAAAAATAAGTACCTACGTAAAATGGTACGCATTTTGTCTTAAGTCATCAGTTTAGCCCTGTTCACATTGCGAAATTTAACCCGGGCTACCGTAATCCGAGTTAACTTTCCAACAGGGTTTAACCAGATTCGTTGCCGAAGATAACTCACTAAACTTTTTTATCCGGGTTCCCTTTATCCGGGCGAACAGGGCTTTTACGAGAATTTTTGGTTCAAAGATTAACCATGTTAACTTAATTATTTTAACTGTTGTGTGTGTACTTTTTTTTTTCCCAGGGCACATCACTTGTCATAATTTTGTAGGGCACAACATACTCCACAAATAATGCTATCTTGATTACTTTCAGTTCTACGTCATTTCAAGAATTCATAAAGTGAATATTTCTAAGAATTCACTTTGAAAATGTAGCTTTTTTTGCAACAATGCAACTTTTGAGCCTTCAAATTTCAATGCTTAACGTTAGTAATCAATGGGCACACCTACTTCCACATCAATAACTTTTACTCCACTAAAAAATTCGGAAGGGACGAAAATATGAGGTATTTTAAGCTAAAATGAAAAGACTCAAGAATAACTAAAAAAGATTTTTTTTTTTTTTTCATATAACTTTTGCTACATTACAAGTACTATTTTGCATATATTTATTGCTCAAAATACTATTTCTTTCCTTGTATATTCTCGTAAATCCCTACCCTATGATATTGTAAAGAATTTTGCATTTTTATGCCACAATTTTCAAACAAATTGTCAATTTAAATGTAATCAGATAAATGAATAATTGAAAAATACTATTCTTTAGTTTAAAATATAAAAGGTCTGTACATTTACGCACAAAGTTTTGCAGACGATGAAAACTCACTACAGTACCACGGTATAACTTTTTTTTTCAAATTACCGTTTATGATTGTTATTTTTTATATGACCAGGGGATCCGCCCCCTGCTCGCTTCGCTCACCAACTGGTGTTCGTCACCTACGGTGCTCGACCTTTTGCTCGAGGTGCACCTTGAAAAATGGCGAAATTAGAATCACTTCTATCCCCTGTTCTAATTAACGGAGAGAAATGGAACAAACAGCTTCTTTTTCAGAAAAAAAATCTCTTTCCAACAATATTTAACAAAAGGGGTGGGAATTTTTTTGCCCCCTAATTTGGTGGAATATGGGAAATATATGCTTAAAAAATTAATTAAAAAAAAAACTAATTCGAAATTCAGGAAAATAGCTCCGAGGTGCAAATTTACGGGGCTCGAACTAATTTTGTACCAAGTTTCAAGTATGTAGGTGCTATGGGACCGCCTGGACGCAGGCCAGCCACACACATCCTTCCACAATATCTTAGAGCTTATACTTTTTTTTTAATTTATAGAGATACTTAGTAAAAATCTGAAAAGATTGGCTGAAATGTATAAGAGGAACCCGGAGTAATCAACTATAGAGCATATAAATTCGAAAAGAAAAAAAAGAGCGTTTCACAAAAATGTAAAACACTGCTTCAGAACTCAGCTTAAAACTTATTTCTGTATTTATTTTATTTTTTTCTGTTTATTGTTTTCTTTATTTTTTGTTTTGTTTTTGAGCAATCACGAATTGTATAGTTTTCTCTTGACCGTTGTGAAGTTCCGGTTAATTTTATTTCCCCATACTTATACTTCTCTGAACTACATCTAATGGCGTCTGGAACATATATTCAATAGTATTTGCAATATATTCAATGACCTCTGAAATATATTCTATAGCCTCTGGAATATATCCAATTTGAATTTTGACACCTCATATTCCAATCGTGGTTTTTAAAGCTATGATTGCGATGAGAGTCCTAAGTAGAAACAAGAAATACAACTAGTAGAGTATCTTGTGATTATGAAAAACATAATTTTAACTCAAGATGCTAAAATTCAAATTGATTTTTTTCTTCTTCTTTCAGTTGGTGCGGGAACTGCCGGTTCTGTAGTCGCCAGTCGTTTGTCAGAAGTCCCTTGCGTCAATGTTCTATTGTTGGAAGCTGGAAGCAACCCGCCTCTGATAACTGAAGTGCCAGCTGAATATAGAAGGCTCGAGAAAAGCGATGTTGATTGGAGGTTTCTAACCACCCCACAAAGATACACGGGAGCAGGAAATATAGACAGGGTGCAGTATTGAAATAGATTTGATTTGAAAATCTTTTTGTCAACTTTTTATTAACAACAACAAAATTATAATATTAAGTTTTTTATTGCCTTATTTTCTTCTCTTTTTTTCCGACTTTTGTTTCTCTTCTTTTCTCTTTCATCTTTTCCTACATTTTCCTTCCCTTCCCCCTTTTTTGAGGGGGGGAGGTAGCTATTTCAAAATTGCGAGCCTAGTACTTGCACAATGCCCCTGGGGCTATTACTTCATTGGATGTTTCATATGCTTAATATTTTTTATCAACAACATCATAATCATAGCATTATGCTTTTTATTGCCTTCTTTTTTTCTCTTTCTTTTTCTGTTTTGATTTATTTTCCTTTGTTTTCACATTTTCCTTAACTTTCCTTTTCATCCCTCTTTTCTCTGGGGGAGTCAAGAGTAGGTATTTCAAAATGATGCAAACATAGTGCTTACATTATGCCCACTGATGCTATTATTTCATTAGACATTTCACATGCTGAATATTTTTATTTATTTATTTATTTATTGCAATTAAATATGCTATAGCTTTTAATTAAATATGCTAAAACACATCATGTAGCTAAAATCGAGTTACATGAGGTGTGATCGCACTAACTCGTGAGTTATTAACCTCTAATTCTCCTGTTCTAAGTGCGAACATTGCCCCTTGATACGAGTCATAGCTTTATATTTCAGTAGTTTAATTTTATGAATGATTTATTTATTTTTATTTATTTATCTATTCATTTATTTTTGCAGCGTATATCATGGCCAAGTGGGCAGGTCGTGGGCGGAGGCAGCTCGATGGGGTCTATGGCATACGTTAGAGGTAATCGCCAAAATTACGACGATTGGGCTCGACAGGGAGCTGCAGGTTGGAGCTACGAAGATGTTCTTCCGTACTTCATAAAGTTGGAAGACTATACGATACCTGAAGCAGCAAGAGGTGGTAAGGATAAAAAATTGGATGTGATGTTGCGAATATTCTTTGAATCAAATAGTTAATTCTGTTTTGAGGGATCTAATGTTAAATGTTTGATTTCCGGGATTCAATTGTAAGGTGAGTTGGGGAACAAAATCTTTGTCAGAAATGTGTTGTTTGGGGGAAGAGCGTAAACAAACAAATAAATAAAT
>JAXGGA010022028.1:0-15653 GCA_038373865.1 Uloborus plumipes | reverse complement strand
GGGGGAGGCCATTGCTCACCTGTCCTGATGTACCAAATGACGGGCCTGTCTTGGAGTGAAAAATATAGTCGTTTCCACTGATGACTAATCTTTAGTATGTACTTTTTCAAAAAGCTGGACGTACCAACGGAGAAATTTGAATGCAAAATAATTTTAATGAGTCAATAACAAAAATTTTGGTTACAATTGAGTAGGCATAGAATTAAACCTTGCTACTTGAATTCACTATAAGAAGTTAGCCTAAAACAAATTAAAAAAATCAATATTCAATATTTTTTGAGGAAAACTGTACAGTTTTGTCAATATTATAACATAATTGCTCTTATATAATGTCGGAAAATTCCTTTTTTCAAAAATCATATTTGCTACTTGATTTTACTGCTGCAATAATTCTTTCTAAGGTTTGATGGTCTTTAGGTTTCCATAAAGGTCACTGTAATTTATATTTCTGTCGCTCATTGTAAAAATTATGTATCTTAATGAGTTCAAAACGCGTATTTATTTACATCTTTTAGTATAAAAGCGAAGCGAAGCAAATTTCAAAAGATTGAAATTGATTGATTCAAAAAATCTAGTGACTAATAGTAACTGAACACATATCGTCACCACCATGCTAAACTAACGAATGGGAAAATAGGCACTTTTCAGAAGAGCCAAAACACTGCATATGACTTATTCCCACCTGACTGTTTGTTTATTTTCAATTTTTAAACTTTTATAGATATCTTTAAGAGTAAAACTATCGTTCGAATGTATCATTTTAATTTTAATTATTTGCAAAATTCGAATTTGAAAAACGAACTTACGAAACGCGATTTTTCTGATTCGTTAGATTAGCATGGTGCCGACGATATATTTCTTACATAATTGAAAAATTGAGAAGGGCTTTTTTTTTAATAAGGCAAAGTAAAATCATTTACAAGGAGATACCTACCACTTTTACAACGAACTTTTGTTGAATTGATTGACACAATAATTTCTGCTTTAAATGAATAGAACATTAACATTACTTCAGAAAAGGAAAATATTATAACTCAATCAATCTTCTTATCACTCTATTTCACATTTTTTGTTTTACTTCATTTTTTTTCTGAAACTAATATTTCGTTTTGAAAATGCTGCTTCAAGCCAGAATACGGGACTTTAGCCGTCCCGTATCAAGGTTCCCCGGGACGCGGGACAATATTTCGAAAAACGGTACTGTCCCTTGAAATCCGGGACGTCTGGCAACCCTGATCGTAACTGAGCTAAAGGCTAAACAACTAATTAAACGGCTGAATGTATTTCGTATTTCCACACTGGTCGCTAAAAATGTTTTTTTTTTTTTTTTTCTCAATTATTATTTTTTAAATTTTTTTTCCACACACCAGCGAGAAGTCTACATTCATAAAACTTGTCGTGATTTAGGAGTCCTTATCGCAAACATACTTATTTTTCACAGGAAGATTACGGAAACCCGTGAAATCTCAGAAAATATCTGCTACGGTAATAATCTGCGACTTTCGGAATTTTCTTATAGTGTGTAGATACAATAGTTTAAAATGTTGACAAAATAGTTTAAAATTAATTTTTAAAACAGGTTTATTCCTGAAAGTTTTCCTTATATGATGATGTCCCCTATTTTCAGGGAGGTCTTCAATCCACCCACACTTTAAGTTACAACTCTAACAAATAGTTTGAAGTATTTACTGACATCAAGTGCGCTTTCTGCTCCTATCACCGAATCGGTCAGAAAATACGCACAAAAGTGTAGATGTATCGCATAATAATTCTTTACTTATGAGAAAAATCTTTTCTAACTTTCGGAGAACTTTATTATTTTTGGAATTTTTGTTTCCTCAGAGTTGAACTTCCACAAAAACACCAACCATCATTTTCTACGACAAAATAATACTTATTTTTGGCGAAATCGTTTTCTATTTTTGATACGAAGAAAAATAAAATAAATTCTACGAAATTTCAACTGTTTCTGAAACGAACAAGTTGAACAGCTGGCAAATAGACTCTTGCTTCTGTGTTCCATTTCTGCGATTTTGAAATCGTGAACATCATGTCAGAATTCCCGTTTCATTAGTTTAAATATTAGTCCTCTGCTACAGATCCATGATGAAATGCGTTTTCTTTTCTCTTACTCTTTTTTTTTTCTTTCAAATTCAAATATACATTTGCATTTCAGGGACAACGTTTGTTACTGGTGTTTTCAACAACCTAGAAGCCATAAAAAAAATCATAAGGATACATTAAAAATGAATAATACATTTTAAAACAATCAAAAACTGAAATAAAAATTAAATACAGTTCAATATTCATAATTATAAAACATCAAACACAGTGGCGTAATCAGGGGGTGGGCTGATAGGGCTGCAGCCCCCTCCGAGATTATTAAAAAATAATTTAAAACATTTAAGCTATTACTTTTTTTTTCTTCTGAAATCACGGCATGAGAAAATTTAATTTCGGACAAAATTCAAAGAAAGAAAAAAAAAAGTTCATTCTTTCTTTCTTCTTTTTTTGACATGTTCATTTTGCTGTTTGTCACGTTTATGACTGTGTTGTTATTCAATTTTGCCCATTTTTATTGCGTATTTGTTTCAGAAACACCAGTTAATGCTTGTTCATTCATTCATTTGATTATGTTTAACACATTTCAACACATGTACAGTGAACTCTCACTTAACGCCGCCTCATTTATGCGCCTTTTTCACTTATACGACGATTTTAAATGGTCCCAGTACATTTCATAGCGAAAAAATGATTGTAACATTCATTTATGCGTCGCTTTAAAGAAAAAAAAATTTCGCTTATGCACCGAATGTTCCCTAAAATGTAAAAAAAAAAAAAATTATTTCATTAAAAAAAAAAGCAAATTTTCCTCACTTTCCTCGTTAATATTTCTCCTTTATTGCTCACGGAGGGCATTTTTTCCGCATGAACTAGAGTTCGGAGAGGGACAATTATATATTATGCTTCGTTTAAAAAAATCAGTTTGTAACTATGTGTGCTACAATTTTTGTTTTCTCTTTATTATTGCAGTTACGTTACAGTAATTGCCAAACCGTACTATGTCCCTTTTCTGTAGAAACATTCTTATTCATTCTCTCATTAGAAACGATGTTGCGTTTTAGTCCTTTAAATAGGCTTGTTCAGTTATACGTCTCTCTCACTTATGCGCCTTTTTCTGTTGGTCTCTTGGGCCGGCGTATAAGTGAGAATTCACTGTAGTTAAAACTTAACATTAGAAACAATAGTAGAATAAGTCGAAAAATTAATGTTATTAAGGCACAAATTTGCCAAAATAGTGCATGCACTTGCTGGAGAACACCTATAAGCGAACTTTTCAAATTTTTATTTATCTTTTCCTGTTTTTATGAAAACGCTTTACCTCTCGGCTACAACAATAATTGTAATGATGAAAAAATTTAATGATGTATTTTGTCATCTTAAATTAGCATTAACATCAGAAGTTCGAAAAATTTACTTTTCTTATCTACATTTTATGAGGTGCCCTGCCCTCTTCTAAGTCTCGGCTTAGCTCCCTCTGAAATGATTTGTTTGCGTACGCCTCTGATCAGAAACATATTTATCCGAAATTAAATTATAATGAGGTCGTCCAAGGGCGGATCCAGAAATGCTACAAGGGAGGGCGATTGTTTTTTATTTTTATTTTTATTTTTATTGTCCCTTTTTTTTTACACATATACTGGTTAACACATGTTTAGTACAAATGTTTAGGTCTTCAATTTCGAAAAAGATCCAGATCAGAGCCCCGGATTCCCAACCACTTCTCATGGTATCATCGAAGATCATCTAAAATTGGCTTTTTAGAACTTCAAAATCGAAAAACTTCTGGAGAATAGTCCCTCAAGGGAGGGGCGATCGCCCACATCGCCCCTCCCTTGTATCCGCCCCAGTCGTAATGTAAGATGCTATCAAAAGAAAAATGTATTACGTCAAATATGAGAAAAATTATACGGAATTCATCAAATGTATCATGGAATTTATTATTCATGTCGTACATTACCCTTTTTAAACGTTTAATCTCTGGATGAAAATTCTTTTTTTCTTTTTTCTTAAGCAGGCTAAAAAAGCAAATACAAAAAAATAAGTAAATAAATAAATAAAAAGCTGAAATTCCTTAATGACAGATTAATGCTTTCGCAATGAAGAATTGTAGTCGGGTGATTATTCTGTGTTTCTAAATGTCCCAATTTTAGGCACCACACATGATTTAGAAATTCTTACAAGGAAACGATATGATAGTGTGAACATAAGAAAAATTAATAAGTAGCAATTGAAAGAGTATTGTAACACTTGTTTCTGGAAGTATCAGTTTTTTGCTCTCTTGACCCCGTCATCGAAATATGAGGACTTTATAACTCTGCGGAAATTTCAAAGAGTTTCTGTGAGAGTTGCAGATACATCTTTTACGAGATTTTATACATAGATGCCCTTCACATGAAGACTAAAATTGCGTATCAATTTCTCGCCAAGTCTCCAAATTTGGAGCTTTATAAAAAAAATTCTACAGATTCGATGACCCTATATCTCGATAACGAGCGGAAGAGGGCAACCAATTCTTGAGTAAAAAAATTGTCTTGAGATGTTCTTGCGATTGCTACTGTTTAAATCTTTTCCATTATTTCTGAGCTTTCCAAACTATGGCTCGCGGACCCCTTTAAGGTCGATCGGTACTTTTGGCAGGGGTCAGCCTAAAACTTCGAGAAAAAATGTTTTAAGCAAGATAGTTGATATTTATTAAATAATGCTTTTGCATTTGCAAACGAGATTTTTCACCTTTAAAATATGCAATCGTCCATTGAGCACTGCTGACTGATAATGGCGGATTCAGGGGGTAGTCAAAGGGTCAGCTGACCTCCCCTGAGATGAGAAACACTTTTTATCAGTTGCACAACCATTATCAATCTAACCCTCATTCAAGCAAAAACTTTAGCCATGCACTTTGTATGAAAAACGTTAAATTTTATTTAATAATTTCAAAAGAGAATTTTATTTAAGAATTTCATAAGAATTTTATTTTTAAGAACTTTACAATTCCAATATTGATTACATGAAGACAATTTATAAATTGCAAAATTATACTTTTCCTGAATTTTCCTGAAGTAAATTTTTATCAAAATAAATAAATAGTTAATTTAACAGAATGTTGTAAAAATATTACTTGCTGTTCAATATGGTATGATGTTTTAAAGAAGGTTTAAATTTTGCATGCTTCGTTTTAATTCCACTTAACTGATAAGTTATAACACTAGCGCACTAAAACTTGAACCCCCTTACAAAAATTTCTGGATCCGCCTCTGCTGACTGACACCTTCTTGAGTTACAATGCTGTATATCTGAATGATTTTTAAACGACATAATTCAGGCTCTAGGTATAATAAAAAAAAAATCCAGAAAGTATTTGATTTTCCACAAATTGGGGGGAGGGGGTGCCCTTTGCTACTCCTCTGGGTACACGACTTCTTTTACCACTTTAGTAAATTTTCAAAATGTTTTCATGTTCAACATTGTAAAACGGATGATAGTAAAGCTGATAAGAGTTTCAAACTGGGATGAACGCTATTTTGGTACACTTTTGTTGCGTTATAAATAAATTGAAAATGTGATCTAGTCTTTCCGTTCACAGTGGTTATAAGCACTTCCAAATTTATAAATATTTGTGCTGCAATTTCAATCAAGCGAAATTTCAAGAAGTTTTAGCTTCAAGGAAATTCCAGAAACTTGGTAAAACATACAAAAACTTTTTTTGAAGAAAAGGTTTTAAACAAGTACTTTCTTATTTCATAATTTAATTAAAAGAATTTTGAGACATATTGCAACAAATAAAGTGAGTGACATTATAGCTTGTGTTTTAAGTAATGAACAGCATTAACAACAAAAGAAAGAATTGGAATTTAGGAGAAAAATCAAAAATAGCTTACTTAGCCACAATTTGAGAGTACAAAGTGTGGAGGTTATTTTTTTTCAAGTGTACTCATTCCCGGAGGGGGGGGGGGTGGAGGCTACACTCGGTTTGACGGAACTTGATTTCTAGTGTGTTCATTTTGATGCCCAAATGGCTGAAACTTTTGACTTTCGGCTGTATTTCATGGGCATGAAAATAGGTGGCAGCACTTACACAAATGACAAAATGTAGGAGAAAAAATTCAAAAAGAAATATTGCATTTACTATCGAAATAATCGAAAATACGGAAATTATAAGTTCCCCAGCGATGGTTCAAGTTTGTGTATGAGTACAGTATCTTCAGTTGATAAAAAAATTTAAATTTTAATAGGTATGGATGGGATTGTATTAAACACGATATGAAACTCCTTCTTTGTTGAAGACAGGGAAATATCAATCCATAAAATAATCCTACTTTGACTATATGATATCATTAAGAGACTTACCAAACTCAAAAGTTCGCTATCGCCGAATTTTTAAACACGATGGTTGATTTTTAATGATTTTTTTTTTTTTCATTCACGCAAAAAAAAAAAAAAAAAAGGCGCCTGCAGAAGCTTCAGCTGCTGACGTCAACTATCTGGTTGTGCCAACTTTCACATTAGACTTGCACTGCAGGTTCACTAATTTTTTCATAGCGGATTTTTTCTTGAGCAATCACAAATGACAAAATGTTTATGTTTAGACCTTAATTGCCAGGTGGTTCTTTTTTCAGACTGGCAGTCTACCAACGTAACCCCGCCTTTGCTTCTCCCCCACAACATGCATAATATGGTGGTGCGGCACTGGCAGTAGATGGCATCATTTGTTGAGTTGCCGGGTAACCAATGTGGCGTCGGTTGTGCATCCCTGCCGGGGTTCGATCCGAGGTCCTGCGTGATGGTAATCCAGTACTTTATCCACCCAGCCAAAATAACTCTAAGGCGTGGGAGCAATGTTGGGTTACGTGCTCTCAGTCGTACACCACACACTTATCGCAAATCGTCATTATGAAAGTCCTAAAACTTGAATTCGAGATGTCAAAATTCAATTTTTTTTTTTTCTGTTGTTTGTTTGTTTCCTGGTACATTAATTCACCATGAAGATTAGATTCATCAAAGAGCAACCCAATAACCTGCCACAGCTGTCAGTGATAATGGTTTGAAACTTTTTACTAGGTAACGAGATTTAAATTGGGCATTACTTGGCGACTTTTACCTATTGCAGTTGCAGCAACCTTGATGAACAACGCTAAAAGTCTTTGAGCTATAATAATAAGAGCAGAGAGAGAGAGAAAACTACCCATACTTCAGCATTTAAGTTCGCGGTCTGAATTTCCAGCGAGTATGACAAAACATTTTTCATAACAAAACAATTGTTCGATGGGAAAAGATCGCTTCTTCTTACATCCCTAACGGAGTGAAGTAGATCAAGGACTCGAAAAATGCATAGTAAAAGGCTTCATAGAATAAAACTTGATTTTAAATGCGAAAAGAGCAATTCTTTTGCCATACTTGCTTGGGTAAACAAGTACTAAGATTAAATTAAAAATTTAAACAACCCTTGACCCTGATTGCCGATCTCATATTAAAACGAGCTTGTCTGGTCATAAAGCATTTCAAATCTAAATATATTTCATTGTTTTCGAGAGGATATGGTGAACAAGGAAAAGGAAAGAATCCTTACTAGTAAAATTTTGCTAATCGCAAAAGCGTGATAAAAAAGGAAAATTGAAAATTATTTTACTAAAAATAATTATTAGTATTTTAATTGTTAACAAATAGAAACTGGTAACACATAAACATTTTAAATCATTGAGTTTTCTTTCTTCGTCGCGTCGGCCAACAATGACATCGGTTTCTGATCCTGTAGATTTAAGCCTTAGCCGTATTTGCTCAAAAACGTTATAATTACCATCATACTAAGTGTGGTCGCTCGCTGGTATTCTAATTTCACATTAGCTACCAGTTTTTTTGCTCTCTTTGCTTTATAAGAGAATTTTTGCCTCCAACACGACTACTTTCGTATTCCATGCTGATGAGAGCAGAATAAGCTCGAAACAGCTGTCCATGGATCGAAATAGCCGAGTTGGTGGTGTATTGCAAATTATTGTCAGTTTACTTAAAGATAATTATGCCCACTCTTACAATTAGGCATTTTCTTCAGTGCGATGTTTCCTCTCTAGATTCTTTGAAATAATAAAAATTTTCTCGCTCTTTTTTTTTTTTTTTTTTTTCGGAGAAGAATTTAAAATTTTAAGAAATTACATGTAAAGCTCGTTCATCACCTATCCCCTACTCCATTTTGTATCCAAAGATGGCAGCACTACTGGAGGAGGCATCATTTCATCAAGCTAAAAATAGATGGCAGCACCTTCAACGTATTAAAAACCTCCAAGACATGAAAAATTGAATACAATATTTTGACGGGAAATAAAATGAAATTATTTTATCGTTAGAATTTCTCATAGGGAAATCATGTCCTGGATATGAATTGTTTTCTCTTTGCACTTCTATCATCGTGCTAAAGTTGCGGAAATAACATTTTGAATATTTCTGTAAAGATGTTTATTTTTTCCATCAAACTATTTTTTTAAACTAGTTAAAAAACTAAACTACTAATTGATTCCAAACCATTGACACTAAATCGACAAAACGTGATGCTATGCACAGTCGAATTAAACTGTTTTCACTGAACCTCTTTTGCATGACTGCCTCTGCCTCTTTTGGCAAACGTGGCCATCCCCCATCCCAAGAGCAATGGCGCCCTCCTACCCCCTGCAAAAAAAAAGAGAAAAAAATATCTGTCAAAACCACCCCCCCCTAAAAATTTCAATGGCGCAAACTGAGCCATGACTTCCCCTCCCCCCACCTTTAATTAGAAACAACTGATAATGGTGAAGCATTTTAGAGATGGATTGCGGGATACCATGGACAAAATAGCCAGGGATGCCCATGAGGCGAGGTCATGGCACAGGTTACGTTATCGAATTCTTTAAGAGAGAGTTATGGGTTTTATTTTTCTATTCTATAAAGGTATCTCGTTTTTGCGTGGTGCTTCTTTAGTATTTCAGAAGGTAGGCCACCTTTATTTTTTTTTCGGAAACGTTTTAAGGAATTTCAATTTAATGTATAAAAAGCGATGAAAGTGACAGTTCGAAACTTTCGGCTGTTGTCAAAATTGAAGGTGCACAATCATACACCGTAAAAATCCAAACTTTCTACCAAACTTTCCAAAATGTCAACTTTCTACGACTAACTGTTTTTGAATGATGGGGCCTGAGTGATAAATTCATTTTAAAGTTTAAGATACAAGAATTTGAGTTCAATTAGGTTAAATCACAAAATCTTCCATTTTCAAGGTTCATTATTTTCAACATAAAATTTCAGCTTACAGCACTACGACAAGTTCAGAACTAGTAATTGATTTCAAACATTACTAGAATTGACTGAAAAGCCTTTTTACTTCACCGCAGCATGAGAGCTGCAGTCGGTGAAGTAAAGAGGTGTAAGTTCTGAATTAATTAGAATAAATCATTTTAACAGCACAAACAGAAATGAATAAATGTGTTATGTGGATTACAGGACAAGAGGAGAATGTGTATTACAGTGTGTAAGCAAAAAAGTGCACGAAAAAAGGCTATATAGGTCCTATTTGTGAAATTTCCATCTCTTACAGCGAACCAGTTTTTTTTCTTTTCTTTTCTTTCTTTTCAATAAGAGATACATACATACTAGACTTCATTACAAAAAATGTCAAATTGGACTATAGGATGGTCAAAATGGAACCTTCTGTTGTCCCATACTATTTGTACATAAATATGCTCGGTAGAACTTCGGTTATCCGAAACTGTTTTAACCGAAATCTCATTTCCGTGAAGTCGGTTTTCTCGCATTATAATAATTTATTCAATTTTGGTTTGAAAAAAAAACATTGTCCCTTCTTGATCACCGGGGCAGCTATTTTATTTTTACTGTAAGAACCACATTATTTATGCTCTTCTGCCACATCTACCCCCCCCCCCTCTTAAGCTCATTAGCAAATTTCTGGAAAACTAAATACTTCCTTTTTTCATAATGTTTTTAAATTTAAAATCATTCGAATGTGAAAGCAAAGTACACTGTAAAACATGTATGTTGTATTTACAGTATAATACAGCTAATTTTACAGTAATAAACTGTAAAACTGTTAATTTTACAATAGTTAATTGTAAAATTGCTAGTTTACAGGGATAAACTGTAAAATTGCTAGTTTTACAGTTTATTACTGCGCATTTTACAGTTTTAAACTGGAACCTCTGCTGCCAGTATTACACTGTTGTTTCTAAAGTATAATACAGCTAATTCATTGGTAATAAACTGTAGTATTGTTGATTTTACAGTACTAAACTGTAAAATTGCTAGTTTTACAGTACTAAACTGTGAAATAACTAGTTTTACAGTTTATTACTGCACTTTTACAGTTTTAAATTGGAACCTCTGCTTTCAGTATTATACTGTAAAAACAACAACTTTTTTTTGCTGTGTATTGCTATGATAAGTACCTATTTCTTCGCTGAAAATTTCTGTACAAAATCAAAGAACAAATAAAATGAATTAATTACCTTATTGGTTGCAACAAATAAATGAATGTTGTTTTTACAATATAATACAGCTAATTTTACAGTAATAAACTAAAAATTGCTACTTTTACAGTAACAAACTGCTAAATTGCTCATTTTACAGTACTAAACTGTAAAATTGCTATTTTTACAGTTTATTACCGTGCATTTTAGTTTTAAATTGGAACCTCTGCTGCCAGTGTTATACTATTGCTTTTACAGTATAATAGAGATAAATTTTAAGTAAATAAACTGTGAAATTTCTAATTTTACAGTAAGAAACTGAAAAATTGCTAGTTTTACTTCATTACTGTGCATTTTACAGTTTTAAATTGGAACCTCGGATGCTTGTATTATGCCGTAATAACAACAGTCCATTTTTTGCAGTGTGAGGATGCTAGGAGGCCCAATCTAAGAAAGAGCCCGGGATAAGAAAAAAATTTTGTATTTTTTTTTTTTTACCTATTAACAAAAATAGAGGAGGTCCATGGTACGACTGGCAAAATGGCTTCGCAATAAATACGGGGAGGGGGATATATGGCGATCTACTAATTTGTTGCTTAATTTAAGTGTCGTAATCATCGACAGAAATGTATTCCTTACGTTTTCTGTGTCGCGATTTACTTTCTGTTTTTATTTTCTCTTTCCTTTTTTCTCTCCCAAGAAGCACACAACCAGTGATTACACTGCAGACTACAGTATAATGAACTCGGAGAGCGTGGCGTGATTACTACTGAATCAGCTGAGCATTAGTACCCTACGTCTTTTTCTCATCTCGGGAACACTTTTGCTTAGCGGTTGTTAACATCTCTCCCCCAAGGACTTCCAAATTGTCTGCAAATGCACTCCTCCCATGTCTTCAGAAAGTGGAAGCGGCGCAAGAAAACTGCAAGAAAACAGCCCTGACAAGAAGAAAACAGGACCCCGAGGTACAAGGGGGAGTCTAATTTTCTGATAAGCATCGAAACTCACTTCTGTTTTCGAAACGCCCCCCTGTCCGTCAGGCTCGCACAGCCTTCGGGGGAGATTCGCGCCCCGATAACGACAAAAAAGAAGGGAAAGTTGGCGAAGGTTCTTCTTCTTCTTCATTTATTATTAATTTTTATTTTCCAGTTTTGTGCGAATGGACCTTTTGAAAGCTCTTCTGTACCTTCCTGCCTGCATTGGAAGTGCAGAGGTTATTGATAGCAGTTGAGCTGTTGAAATGGAAATTCTTAGCTTCCAAAACGAACCCTGTGTCTTGATTTCGACAGATAAAAAAATATCCACTCTTGCATCGACTCTAAAACTCCTGGGAGCTGGTGTGAGAGTATATCTACAAAAATGAGATTTAGTGTTATTGGAACACAAACGTTTTAATTTACCACAAATAAATCGTAAAATATTGCAATTTGAAGTGCTTTTCATGCATTATTTTCAGCGGAAAATGTTGGTACTGTATTTTATTTTCCGCCATTTAAGTTTTAAAGTCTTCCAGAAGAAGAATTATTGAGATATATATGCAAATTAGTTTCCCATAAAAGAAGAGGCACCCATAAAAGAAGAGATAGATAGAGCATCTATTCATTTATCTGTAGATATATACAGAATCAAATAAAAACAGTTAGCTAGGTAGACAGATAGATATACTGATAGAATATCTAAACGGTTGATAGAATATAGATTGATATCGATCTATAGTAAAGAGAGATGTGAGTTTTTTGAAATAGATAGATAGAGATAGATCGATAGATATATATAGAGATCCTCGTAGGAGTTATAACCTGCCCGTGATTAATTCTCCTGATGAAGCCCCGGGGTTTTTTTTGGGGGGGGGGGGGGGATTTTTCGAATTTCAATTTTCCTTGATTGCTGTGTTTTTACATCTACTATATTATAGAGAGATGGATAAATGTATCGGTTGTTGCTTATGCATGTTAAAGATCTGATATAAGTCCGATCAACTAGAGTAGTCTGTTGGCTGTCAAAAGAAATCAATGACTGATATTGGATCAGTTGTTAAGTCCACCTTTGAAAGTTCAGTGCATCTCAGAATGTGCTCAGAAGTGGTTGGATATTGACAGCATTTTTTATAAGCGGGACAAATTATTTTGCCACCCAGAGACATCAAAGGTGGCCCCTTGTGAGTCTAACGTGAGTTTGGGAGACACGGTCACATTTAGCTTCTAAAAGTTTGCCTATAGATGATCTAGTGTACCATTTGATGCGCAGACGGAGCGCGCCAATCCAAGTTCAATTTACATTTCTCGTCTGAATTCTTGGTAGGTAAGTGGAGGTAGAGGCAGTTTCAATAGATAAACAAATATCGATAAACTGTAAAAAATGCACTATTGGTTTTACAATATAATACTGGCAGCCGAGGTTACAATTTAAAACTGTAAAATGCACAGTGATAAACTGTAAATTAGCAATTTTACAGTTTATTACTGTAAAGTTGGCAATTGCACAGTTTATTGCCGTAAAATTTAGCTGGGTTATACTGTAAAAACAACAATATAATACTAGCAGCCGAGGTTCCAGTTTAAAACTGGTAAATGCACAGTAATAAACTGAAAAATTAGCAATTTTTAAGTTTATTACTGTAAAATTAGCAATTTTACAGTTTAGTATTGTAAAAGTAGCAATTTTACATTCTATTATTGTAAAATTAGCATTTTTAAAATCTTATTACTATAAAATTAGGTGGATTATACTGTAAAAACAGCATTGATTTTTTACAGTGTAGACTCTAGAGAGATTAGTTGCAGAAAAAGTAGGCAGATATTAAGAAATAGGTTTTTTTTTTTAATATATATAAACTTTTTAGTGTCTTTGTACTTTTATAAATCTTATTTCTTCTTGAGGAGGTTTGAATCCCCTTTATTCATTCCCCCTCCTCAGCACCGTCGCTGCGCCACTGCGCCGCTCTTTCACAGACACATAAACATTTCCTCCTTGGTGCAGGTTCTCGCATTACACCCTCACAAAGTTTTGGGGGATGCTTCGGCACCCCATTCACCTGAAAGGCCGTGACAAATGAGTGCGGGGGTTGGCGGAAAAGGGGTGGCCCCCTCGGTTTTTACGGTAACCATTTAACGGTTAGAGAGATTCTCCCACCACTTCTCAAATTTTTATTCCTTCCGCAAACATTTCACATAAACGTATGTGTTTATGTTCTGCTTTAAGTCTCACTAGCTTCAAGCTGATTGTTTTCCTGTTTTGCTGCAACTTTTTACGACCAGAGAAAGCAATAAAAGTTTTAAAATGAGCAGCGGGAGGGAGAATGATGATAAAGTTACAAATGAAAGTGTCCTTTTAACAAAACCAAGTTACAAATGAGTATCTGTATGACAAACCAAAATACGAGGGAATGTGATCTGAACGAAGCAAAAGAATATAGTGGAAAAGAAAATATTTAAAAAAAAAAATGTTTTTAATTGAAGATTCGATTCAATGTAAGCTTCGAAAACCTGCATTACTTGAAAAGTTTCAAAAGCTGAAGATTGAAAAATCTATATCTGCTATTTTAAGTTCAACCATGAAATAAATGTTAACTTCATTGACAAAATTAACTTACTATTGTTCATTCTCTCGACAGTTTAAAAACTTGTCTCACCCACCAACGGCAGAGCAGGTATAATAAGACCAAAAATATATAAAGCTAAAAATTTAGCTACTTCAAAACTATAACTAGAACTAAATTTTAGTCCTTAAAACGATAACTGGAAAGAGTTTTTCGGTCAACACAGTAAAAAAAATCTCTGAACCACTGGCAAAATGGGTGGCAGAATGTTTTGCAGTTGTGTTTATAGCAATTTTGTTTTTATGTTTTGACAACAAATCTGTAGATTTTACTGTAGCTTTTGCTGTTAATTTTGCCGCAAACGAGGGCAATTTTTTGGTGGAGTAAGATACGTTTGACTACCTGAAACTTAGCTCCAAGCTGTCAGTCACTCGAAGAGAGAGGGTGCTCATTGAATTTAATACAAAATCAGGACCCTTTTTTTAGTAATACTACATTAGCAAGCATTTGATGGTTTAACGTTTAAATGATTTGGATCTATCGATTTATCATAGTACCAACATACAGCGCAGAAAAAAAAAATTACAAGCGCGCATAATATGATGTTCATGAAGAAAAAATAGTTTGTCTGTTTATCTATCTATCTGTGTATCTATCTGTGTATCTATCTGTCTATCTATCTACATATCAATCGGTTGATCTCTACCTATCTATCTATTGATTTGCATCTGTATCTCATATCTGTTTGCAGATAAATGCGTAGATAGATAGAGATAACAGATGGGGATGTACAAAAAATCAATTATTACCATCGCCGCCAGCAATAATTTCTTGCTACGAGACTGGGTGACTATGAAGGTGAATATAAAAATATGAAAAATCATTGATGATTTAACCATATTTTTGAAATAAAAATTCAAAATTCTGTCAAAAACTTCATATATCTAGAAAAAAATTACTATATTTTCCACCTAAACCACTGCTCTGTGATAATTTTTTTCCACCATACCACTAGGATACCTTGCTAAGGTAACAGAAGTTCACCTGTTGTTGATTCTCCGAAATGCGAGATCCATTTCAAACGTTTTATTCGTTCCACCACACGACAAATATCGATATTTTTTTCATAAAAAGATCTCATGCTCACCCATGCGTAGGATCTTGCACCAGGTGGCAATTTCACATCAGGTCAAGAGACCAGCAAGTCCACTGCTCTGCTCAGTTGAGTTAAAACACCCACTTCTTCTTTAAAAGCTACAAAAAAGTAAACATTTTTTTCGTAGCTTTGAACCCTCTGACCATTCACCCCTTCTTGTCGGATTATGACCGGGGGCAAGATTTATTTGTTATCTTGTCCGTCGGCAGCATAACCCTTTCATGAGCATTTGGAGGGACACATGCGGGCCTTTTGCAGCTTAATGTACCGAAACGTCTAAGCCGGCGTGGTGTGTAAACAAATAAATAAGGATTTCATTGTTGTGACAATTCTCAACCAGGTGCATCGTGCCAGACCATAACGGTTGCCCGGCAGAGGTTTAAAGGGTACATGAGCATCGTATGAGTTTGCGATTTAAAGGACAAAGAGAGGATTTATATTGGTAAAATGCTGA
>JAXGGA010022027.1:0-15654 GCA_038373865.1 Uloborus plumipes | reverse complement strand
TCTGAACTAGAAATTGCTTGATGTTAAAATTTTTTGGACAAGGTTCCCACTTTGAGAAGACGTTCTCAACATAAACATTATTTCTGTCAAAATTGCCTCATAAAAAAGGCATAAAAAAGCTTTTGTCAGTGCGTGGCCTTGGCAGTTAAAAAACCATCAAAAGTAACCACTGTAACGAAGCGAGGTGGGGGAGGGGTGGAGGGACTAATCCAGCGTCAGAAATCGAGTGATCATTTCGTAGGCCGTCACGCGTTAATCTCCATAGACCTAATGGGACACCTTTGTTTGTATAATTGGTCTCTAGGGACATGGATAATAGGCAGTGGTTAATGACATGAGAGAGAGGCTGGGTCAACGATCGAAAGTGAGGAAGACCTGAGGATGAAGCAAAAAGGTCAATCGAAAGCTCGATCCATTAGCTTCCTCTGAGCACTCTGAGCCAGGAAAGGGAAGAAGTTTCCGCAAGGTTGATGGGCGGTCAAACTTTCCAATGAGGAAAGGTAAAAAGGTTTCTGTTTGGCGCGGGGATGGAATGCCGAAACCTGCCATCAAAAGGGTTAAGAGCAGTAATGAAGGCAATTTCTAAGGACGTATCATCCGACTTTCGCTGAGGAAGGATTGTTTTTTTATGCAATATCGCGGTTTCGTCACTTTGATGTTCGGGATGCCACACGGTGTTTAGTGCTTTTGGTCTCTCCGAAAAGGAGGAAAGAATTGTTTCTTTGAGAGCAATTTGAATTGAAATTAGGTGGGAAAGGATGGTAATGGATGATTACACAAATTGTAGGTTCATTAAATTTGATGAGTACTTTTTAAAATTAGAAAGCGAGTTGAAAAATGATGGAATGGATGATTGTATGAAACGCTTGTTTTTAAAATTTAATGGAATTTTCAAAAAAAAAAAAAATAATAATTAAATAAATAAATAAATAAAACCAGAAAAAAAATGCTTTGATTTTATTTTTATTTTTGACGGAAATACGCTGTGTGGCTGATATAAACGAAAAATGTGATACGAAATTAAAAGAAAAATTTGCTTCAATTCTGGTTTTATTTAAGATGCATTATTTTCCGGTAATTGAAAATTTCGGAATAAAATTTTTGTAGTAATGTAATTTTAGCAGACACTTTGTCTAACAAAGGACCTTTGTTGGTGAAAGAAATCTTTTTTAAGAGAGAAAACTTAAAACTTTACCCATAATTTGTAGTGAATATAGAGTAAACAAATAAAAATTTCAGTTAAATGTTATTAAATGGTTAGCAATATTAAAAAAATATATATTTCAACACTTCTATCCCTCCTTTCTTGCCCCATTAGTCTAAAATAACTATAATCCTCAAAGGGCCTTAAAATCAACAAGAACTATATGGTAATTGTATCCAACATTGACACCCTAATTAAAATGTACTTGTTTCAGCCCCGTGTACACGTCACAGTACTCCAAAAATGTTTGACCACTGTCCTGGGTTTTACTTCGTACATTTGGTCAAAACTCCTGCTTTAGTTAAGGTTTTCTGCCTGGATGAAACATTATTTTTATTAAAATAGGGCAAAATACTACTTAAACTCTAAGGATAATGCAGAATCACTACAATTGTTAAACTTCTTTCATGCTTTTTCAACTGTAAAAGGCATTTTACTTTCATAATGTTTAAGCCTCAATGCGTTTAAGCCAAAATATTTCGAATTGCAATTTCGTTACATTGAAACAACTTCAGAGATCGCTTTCCACATACATAAATTGATTTTTCAAACCGGATTCTATGACTTCTTTATGGAAGCGGAAAGATCGCAGGAAATACGTGTTCATTTTACGAATATTATAAAAATATGTAGATGAACGAACAATACAATGAGCAGTGATTATTGGTCGGTATTTCCTTCCAGTTAACTTTGCATCGTTATTTGAATATAATGAATTCCATTCAGAAGTAGGATAAGTTAAATTTAGAACAATATCACAATTTCTGGTCGTATAATAGGAGCCATTCATAAACAGAAACCGCTGAAGATTGTTTCTTTGAAATTTTAAATTATCGGTATAGCTTGTAAAATCCATGTATATGAGACATTTTTACGCATTTATTTTGACTTTATTCCATAAATTTTAAACTTCAGCTTGTAACTATGATATATTTGAATGTCCGAAGCGAATTACATGTCAATATATAAAGTATCAGTTAATTAAAAATATTGTTTGTACTTGAAAAGTAATGATGTGTCGCTGGCGTGACTGTAAGGTAGCCAGCCCCCTGTAACATGTATAAATCATTATTTTTTTCTTACAAGAAAAGGTTATGAAAAGTTTCTACTGCATATTATAATACATGGGTTACGAAGTGTAAAAGTAGTGTATATCCTTGTAAAATATTTTACTGTGCTTTTTTATGTATTCCCTTTTACACTAAAAGATATAATTAATTGTGATGGCAGTTAGGCATTTTAAAAGTTGCAGATAGACCACATCTACAATGGACAACATACATAATGGCGCCTAAAATTCGAAAGGGTTGAAATTAAGAGGCAAAACTAAAATTCCGGAATTAAAATGCAAGTTTATAGACAAAAATATTTCATTTGTGTTAAGGAATTTTGAAAGCTGATTTATACTATAAAATTTAAAGCAGTTCTGATTTAGTTTCATGCAGTTTTTATTTATTTAATTATATATATTTTTATTTTTTGTAGTGAAAACTTCTTTAGGTGCGCTGGGCATGTTTTGAGATGGGAAAAAACAATTGAACTCGCAACAATGTTAACGTTACCGTTACCGACACCTCTGTATAAAAGTATGTACATAAATTATATGTGTACGATTATAAGTACATAAAGATACATGCATGTTGACATTTTTGGAGATGGGAAAAAAAAAACACTGACGATTCAAAAAATGTACACGTAATGGTTCAAATTTCCATTTCTGTCGGCACTCAGGTATTGTTTCTTTTATTTTTTTCTCTGTTATAAGACAGTATAAGGGAAGTAATGTGACATAACGTAATTAAAAGTAAAAATAAAAAAAAATAAACCGTAAGTTGAATTCGTTCTTGACAAATTAAAGCAAGTTTACGGACATAAAGGTAATTATGCATGCATACAGATATTGCTACTCATACTAAATGCCATATAATAATGTTTTTCAGAACTTAAGTAACAGTAAAAAAGAACAGCGAAGGAAAATTCTTGAATTGTGTTTATTCACTGAAATACCACATTTGAAATACAAAAAAGTGATGTTTGAGGATATTAATTATTTTGAATTCAATAAACAGTTCCAGTATAATGTTCTTCATTACCTTTTAATTTTATCATTTGTCTAAGCTTGAACAACTGTCGGAAGCGTAGGAGCTGGTAAGGAAAATAAGATTTTAACTCCACCAGTATTAATATTTTGAATCATTCGGCTTTAAATAACATCTGGAATCTTATGAAAATATTCTAACAATGTAAAAAAGAAAAGCAAGGCGTTTTCTCACGATATTTTTAAAGTAATAACAAAGGGACTTACAAACTCCCATCACTAGATTCTTAGTCACCCGTGTGCTGCATTTAAAAGTAGAAAAAAATACATTAATGAACAACAGAAATTTATTAGTGGTATATCGATAAATGTTTCAGATGTCATCCAAGCTTAGATCAATATAATCTTTCTAGAAGTTTCCAAAATCTCTTTAAAAATGTCATTATGCTCCATGGTTGCTTCAGATTTAAACTCCAGTTTTAGAACATGTGTCTCCCACAAAATACGACTGAAAAAAACCTAACTCTTGAGTAGTATTGCGTTAAAATGCTATTAGGGTGTTGTTCACCCTTCGTTTTTTCTGGACTTTTAAGCTAACTACAACTGCTGCGGCACTTTACGAGACGAACTCGGAATAAGTATACGGGAAACGAGGCGCAAAAAAGGAAATAATGTTTTAGGAACCATTAAGCGCAATTTTTGGTCCATTTTTCTTTGTCGTGTAGGTAATCTGCTAAGCTTTCACCCAATGATAATCGATCGGCGATGACTTGAAAAAGTGGTTGTGTCTGTGTAGGAGCAGGAAGCTTGTGATTTGTGAGAGCTATATTTCACTTTGGATTCTCCGTTTAGAGAGAGTTCGCTCGATATAGCCAACAAAAAATTTCACTTATGTAAATGGGAAATGAGTGAGTGATTGATTGATTGCGGGTGCAATATGATATAGCGTGTAATTTTTATGGGAAAAATCCACAAGTTTATCATTAGCTTGAGCAGTAGGGTGGCCCTTAAAAATGAACGTTTGGAATTTTTTAAGGACACCCTGTCATTTTGGTTTATGTTATGAACAAAGACTTCAAAAAAAATTTCAGACTTAAAAGCTGCTTTTAGAAGTCGCTACTAAGCTTTAAAATTTAAAAAATTCAACATCCCCCCTAAATTTGTCTATATTCTGCTGATTTTTGTTACAATAGATGTTAAAGAGATATTAACATGAAAAATGTAAAAAAAAAATGACTCATCTTTTCAATAAAGAAAAAAATCTAGATAGATGAGTTTTCTCATACTAGCACATTCGAAAGAGAACTTTTGAAATTTCTATCTTACGGACACTTATAAGATGTGTTAAATATAGAGTTTGGTACTTACAAATTTGAAGAATTTTGGCGTTTTCTTTAGTGGTATTAAAAATTTGAAGAGAAAGGTGTGTTTTTAAGAAATTATGTTATCAATAACTAGAATTTAAAAAAATATATAGTACAGGTAAAACACTTAATTTATACGATTATTCAATAATGATAATTTCATTTTTCAAATGCAGTTCAAAGTAAATAAGAAAATTAAAATAAAATAACAGTGATAATTTGTTTAGTGAGAAATTATAAAAAGCATTTTTTTAATAGTTTTGAAAAAATTTGGAGGGGATTTGAACCCTAAAAACTTATCTCTTAAAAATGGCCCTGCATCAAACTGATAACTGCATAATAAAAATACTAATTACTTATGAAGGTTACGTTTCCTCTTTTATAAGGTGTAATTTATGTTCCAGCTTTAATAATCAGATGGGAGTTTTTATGATCAAAAGCTCCAAGCACAAGAATTCAAGAGCTATTGTCTTGACAACGATCCTTAAAAGCATAGAGCGCGATCCAACAGAGTACATTGGAAACAAACCATCTAATCGGTGTCTTACAATGAAAAGCAGTGAATAATAAATTATCCTATACTGTATAGAGCACCGTTATTAATATTTTCTACTTTCTCAGTTCCATTTCCTGAAATTTAGTACTAATTTTCAAATTTTCCTAAATTTGGATGAAAAATTTGTCTATGCTGCAAGAACTTGTTCTTTTTTTTTTTTTTTTAATCACTGCAAATCATAAAATGTACAAAAATTAGAATATCATTCATTAACTTTTCGAAAATTCACAGTATTTTATCATTGAAGTTCCAAGGATCAGAAACTTTTCTGAGTTCAGGGTATTGAAAAAAAATCCTCCATGGTAAAGCAACTTTTCTTATTTTTTTCCTTCCAAAATTCCAGGTTCAACTAGAACTACTGCAGCGACATTTCCTTTCAGGGCACGTCTGTTTTCTCAATCACCTGCTTCAAATTGGCATGTATAAACATTCCCTGTTGCATTTTATCTAATTAAAATATAGAGATGGACAAAGAACATCTGCTCAAATGTTCTCCCTTGAACGAAGAAAACCAATGTAACCGACATTGGTATTCCAGGGAGATAATGATGATGATATTTAGTGACTTTTTCTTTTTTTTTTCTTTTTTTCTAAATACGCCATCTCTTTGTACATTTTCAACAAAATTAAATTTAACAAAGTATGAGATGACGTATGTGAAAATTTACAAAACAACCTATATGTGTAAACATAAATTTTGACTTACACAGAGGAAAAATAATTTTTCTCAATAAGAAAAAACATACACATATAAGTATTTTTTTTTTTCATAAAGGTAATGAAAAATAATATGAATAAATGAACATAAAAATAAAGAAAAAAAATAATTAAAAAAAAATTTGAAATAATAATAATAATAATAAATGATACAGAAGAAAATGAAAAAATGAATACATTTTTTAAGTATTAAGAATAAATATTTTTTTTTTAATTATAATGAATAAAATTTAAAAAATAAAATTAAAAAAAGTATTTTATTTTTAAATAAATAAATAAATTAAAGAAAAAGAGAAAAGGTGCAGTTGATAATGTTTAAATTACAAAAATATATATATTATCCAAAAAAAAATGTTCGTGGTCAATTAGGAAAGAAATAAGATCAGTAATTTTCTTTTTTGCTGCAGAAAACGAAAAATAGTTGACGTTTAGTGACTGAATTCTTTTGTAGTTGATTGTATTTGTATGTAATTTTTCTTCATTGCACCGATGTGTTATTATTGATTTAGTGAGTTTTACTGTTCCATATATTTTTTAAATTTGTTTAAAAAATGCATAATGCCTCTTTTATGTCAAATTTATTAGTTTAACCCCTCCATATCTCTTAAATGAATCTAAATGTTTTGTGAACTTTTGTAGCTCTATAAAAACGCACATCTTGTCTTTCTATAAAATACCAAACGGCACCTCTTGTGAAAAGTTTAAAATTTGAAAAATTAGAGTGCAACACAACCCTTTTCCGGAGAATTACCCATATCCAAACACAACTTATTTTTAAATGTCAATCAATTATCTGCAGAAAATTAACAGTCAATAAATAACTGCACACACTAATCAGAAGTCAACGTGTCGATATAGAAAAGGTGGTGGGGCAGGCTCTGGTCTAAAGTTCACTATTCTAAAAAACTGCAATAGTGCATCACTTGCACCGAGTAAGCAGCAAATATCTGCACACACTGCAAAAATTGAATTGTTGTTTTTACAGTATAATACTGGCAGCCGAGGTTCCCATTTAAAACTGTAAAATGCACAGTAATAAACTGTAAAACTAGCAATTTAACAGTTTCTTCCTGTAAAGTTAGAAATTTTACAGTTTATTGCCGTAAAATTTAGCTGTATCATACTGTAAAAACAACAGTATAATACTGGCAGCAGAGGTTCCAGTTTAAAATCGTAAAATGCAGGGTAATAAACTGTAAAAGGAGCATTTTTATAGTTTTAGTTTATCACTGTAAAATTAGCAATTCGACAGTTTATTACTGAAAAAGTAGTAATTTTTACACTTTATTACTATAAAATTGGATGTATTATTGTGTAAAAATAACATTCATTTTTTACAGTGTAGAATAAAACTAGTTTTTTTCAACTTGGTGATAAACGTATTGTTTCTGAAAGAGGAATATTCGATTCTGCTTTTTTGTGCAGATTTTTTTTTATTTTTATTTTCAACCAAAAACAACTTTTGCTCCGCGATACATCGAAATGCATTTGAAGAGGACAGGAAAGAAAGGTAAAATGTCAATACTTCCTGTGTACGAGAAAATCATGTTTGAGAGTTTAAAATCCCAGTCTTTTTTCACTGCACCGTAAGCTTTTCGGTGATTCTATCCGTAATACTTTACCATTAAGCAGGGCATGCTTAAGAGACGATACTGCTATGAAGTAACAAAAAATCAATTTTTTTTCGGGGTATGCTTTTAGCATTAAAAAAAAAAAAAAAAAAAAGCAGTCTACTGAGCGTTTTAGATTATTTTATTACAAGTTCGAACATGGGAGAAAACATTTTTCGTGCAACTGCTGCTTTTAATTCGGCAAGATAAATAAAGCACGAAATTTTTATCTGAAAAAAATATATATAAGTTTGATATTCATATATTTTTCTCTACGTGAAGTAAAAGCATTCGCGAAAAAAAAAGATATTTCCAATTTATTTAGCAAGTTAAAATATTTTATTTATTTATTTTTTACTAAAAGTTGTTTTTTTTTTTTTCAAACCAGTAAAAACATTCAAACTTCATAATTTTTCAGTTATTTTTAGTTCATATTGAAGAAAAATATGTAAAAATTAAAATGGTGTTTGTTTTTTTGTTACAGTTGAAAATGACAAGCTCCATCAGTCTCACCGATTGAAAACAGTTGTAAGAACGTGCATAAAAATCCGTTGCAGGTGAATATTTTGCTCTAAAAATGTTTTTTCTCATGTTCAGTTCAGGTTCAAACCTGTAATAAAATAATGGAAAGAGTTCGTTAGACTTGCATTTTTTTAACTCCTAAAAAAATTCCACACAAAATCGATTTTTTGAACCTTCTAAACTAAAGGAAGATCCCCCTCCTCCCTTTATTGGAGCAATAAATTTTCCTCTTTGAATTTAACTGAAACAGGAAAATGACATTTCTCCTTTCTTTCGTGCACGTTTCAAATTTCGTTAACACAATGTTACATCGTTCTCCACAGATGGCGACACTGAGCTACAGCACCTTTTGCTTACTTTTATATTGATACTAGCTTATTACCCGGCGTTGCCCGGGTGCTTATTTATACAACATAGCTAATTATAATTGTTTTAAACTTATTTCATGCGAAAAGTAAATAGGTGAACCTTCAATTGATAACACAGGCCAACAAAAAAAACCTTTTTGAAAACTTTTTTAATTTTAATAGCTGATCTTGATAGATTTTTATGTGCTGAATCCAAATCTGCTTGTAGTTTTTATGTATCACTCTTAGTTTCCAAGCAAAATGTATTTTATTATATAGTCTAATACCCATTTACAGTATATAGGGAAATCAATGAAACACTGTAGAATCGTAAAAATGGTTTGTATTTACAGTAAAATACTTGGAATAGTAATTTTATGTGATGATACAAGGTTCACTTGTCAACTGGAATTGCTTTATATTTTCTTTCCCTTTTTTCCTTGAAGCTTCTTGTGTAGCTTTTCCTGCGATGAATAGCTTGCTGAACTTCCCGGTGAAGTGACCAACAGTAATCCCCCATCATGTTGTAGCATGTGTTTCAGCAGTGCTGCCAACATCATCTTTGTTCATTAGACCTATTTTTTCATGTTATCTTAACTATGAAAAAGCTGTTAAATTCTAAAAATGTTTCTTTATTTCATGAATGTAACTATAAAATGTGAATAAATGGTGGGTGATACAACTTTTTAAGCATCATATTTGGATTCAGCAACCTAAACAACATAAGAATAAGGTATTTTCATTAAAAAAGTTTTTTCATCGTTGGCCTGTGTAATTCATTGCTAATCGTAATCTTTGTTGGAAAATACTTGTATATAAATTTGTTAAATTTTATCAGTTTGTATGCATAAAGGCTTATCTCTATTACTCTGAATATTCAAAATTGTAAGAAACTGGCCATTTTGAAACAAAGAAATTTGAATTTTTAGCTTTTTGGATTTTTTTTAAATTTTAAAACCCTAAAAGAACCTCTGTGTCAAGTTTGATGAAAATCCGACGAAAACTAGATTTGTATAAGGAACAAACATACAAACAAATATCTCTTACATCCATTTTTATGTATAGATTAGATTTTTATCTTTAAAAAAGCATCTTCACTTCTCTTTAAATTTTTATTCACCTTATCCTAAGAGTTTCAAAAAAAAAGGAGAAGGCATTGTGATTTCAAAGTTTCATAGTTTATTCAATTCATACTACTGTGCTCATAAACAAATGATTTACATCAACTTTATTTTCCCTTGAAACGATATCCGATATACTAGCAATTAGCGTTGCAGTGCAACCTTAATTGCAAGATTTTTTTTTATCACCAAAGTCAAACATGTACTTGAATTATCTAAATTTGCATGAGCATTAAATATGAAATATAGGTATTACTAATTTTGACTATTTTGTCGTGTCAAATGAGTTGTCTGAAGCAGAATTTATTAATAATTTTGCTAAATGATACTAAATTCATCATTTTTTTATGCATTTCACTTAATCGTGTGTGCTTGAAGATTTTCCTACTTGGAAGAGAAGAAGAATTACAAGCAATATTTTTTCAATGTAAAAATAAGCACCAAACTTTTCGTAGTGTACAGTGCCGCACGCAGCTACAGGGGAGGTTTGGTGTCAACCCCTCCCTCTAGAGCCCTTGGTTTTAACACCTGTTGCTAATCCTAATACTTTAGTTTTTTTATATAAGGGCAATACTGATATAGGAAAAAAGGAAACACGCAGAGTCATTTCTGACTGCGTGAGGTGAGTGGCCGTCAAGTCTACGTTTATAAGTATGAAATCGAGAGAGATTACGTTAATTTCTTTCCAACAAGTTAGTTTCAAGAATATTTAAACTTTCTAATGCGTTTTATTTTTTCATCTTTAAAGACAGTTTTCGATTTCTGAAACAGCTTTTCTACGTCTCTTGAAATAACGAAGAATTTACAAAAGTTTCCTTTGATACAAACTAGATGGCGCATAAACGAAAAAAGTAATATACAGAAAGCAGTTTCAAAAAGACGCGCATCTCTTGTTTTAGATTAAAAATGGTTTCATTCTTGCTAGAAAAATGTAAGTGTAAGTACGCATCAAAAAAGTGGGAGGGGGTGGCAACTCTCGTTGTAAAAATGCAAGTTATATTTTATTATGTTTTTAAACTATAGCAAATGATAAAAACTGTGCCTTAAGTTCGTTCGAAATACAGGCTGTCCCATCCCATCAATATTAACTCCTGATTAACAGTACAATGCAAGATTTCACATGGATTACATAAAAACAATTCCAAAGAACTAATTTTTATTTAATGCTGGGCACTTCTCATATTTGAAATTTATTTTTGGAAAAAAATGTAATGTAATTTTTGCATCAGTTTCCAATATTTATAAGGTATACAATATACAAAACTACATTTTCAAACTCGTGCATGGAATGCGTGACAGGAAGGCAAGCACCAACTTGACTTGACGCACTAGAAAACTCTTCTCCAGTTAATACAAAGTTTCTGTCGGAAGAAATTAGGCAGAAGTTGAATTCTTGTTAGTTATTACTATCAAACAAAGCATCACCTCAAACTTTCTCAACCATCTTTCTTGTGAGCTCCATCTATTCTTTCTGTCAAAAAAAAAAAAAAAGAAAGAAAGAAAAAGGTGCATGCTGTGCGCTTTTTTCAAATTATAAGCCTATCTTTGTCGCTGCTTATTCTAAACTCCTAGAAATTTTGCAATTTTACTCCTAAAATTAATTATTTATCTAGGACAGATAAACCTTTTAGGAAAAATATTAGAAATGAAAATTGTATTTTCTGTTGCTTTTCAAAGAGAGCACCTACATTTTAAAAATGTATCAAAAGATTTGACGAAAAGTAGTAGTACATGTTTTAGTCTTTGAAACATTATAACACTTGCACATATCATAGATTCCCATGTGCTTTTCCATCACCCCAACCCCCGTAATTGTTCAGTTCAAAAACAATTCGAATTATGACCCAATTATATATAATTAGTCACAATTTAATTTGAACCCATATACTTTACATCATTTCATTCTTAAAAATTCATTTTAAAAATAATATAGACTTTTTAAAAATAATACTTTTCAGAAAAATCACAAAAAACTCTAAAACAGTTGAAAAGTTTAGACCATTAGAGAAGTTTAAGCGGGGTGGGGTCTGGGGTGACGGTAAAACGCATCGAATCTATGATAAGTATAATACAAGTGTTAAAGCGTTTGAAAGGATGAAACGAGTAATTACTACTTTTTCCAACTTTTTAAATAGTATTATCAAAAATTTAGTTGTTTTTTTTTTTTTGTCCTAAATACAAATAAAAAAATTCTGAGCCTGAAATTCTGTCATGTTGTCGGAGTCGGAGAGTCCTCAAATCAGCTTATTCAGAAAAATACTTTCCATACATTCTTCATGAAAACCATTTTCGAACCAAGTTAGTTTGAAGGAAATCCGCCTTTAAGTTCAGGATCTACATTGAGCTTAAATTTCCCCATAGGAGTTAATGAATTTTTTTGATCGGTTCAAAATTGAACGAAAAATTGCTCAGATCAAAAAGTGAAATATGAAAATGAAGTGCCCTCGCCGAGATCTTTCGAATAAAAAAAAGTTTATTCAATTCGGAATGTTCAAACAAAAGTTATTGGGTGGGGACAGGATGTTTGAACGGTTCAATGTTGAACGAAAAAATGTTCAAATCGAAAATCAAATGTGGGAATAAATTTTCCTTGATGATATCTTTAGAACAAAAAAAATGTTTGTTCAAATCGGACTGTTCAGTGAAAAGTTAGTATCGCGGGACAGGTTGTTTGAACGGTTCAAAAGTTGAACGTAAAATTGTTCAAATCGAAAAGTGAAATATGGCAATGAGATGTTCAATCGCTGAGATCATTCGAACAAGAAAAAAGTTTGTTCAAATTGGACTGTTCATTTAAAATTTATTTGTTTGGAGATATACAAAACACATTTTTCTCCATAATCAACTCCAATTTTCCAATTTTTAACTTTTCGATTTTATTTATTTATTTTTTGATTCCTTTTTGACTTTTTTTGGACTTGGCGATATTTTAAAGATGCATTAAGCCACTTTTAATGTTATTTCGTCTTTCATTTACGTTAACGGGAAAGTAGATAAAAAAAAACTGAAATGTATCTCTAAAATAGATTTTTACAATTTTTTTTAACTTATTCTAATTTAAAATAAAGTTTCTTTTTTGCTTGATTGCCTTAATTAATATACTTCCTGAATAATTAAAACTTGTCCTCAGCATTTTGCGTCATTGCCATCTATTTTACAGGCTTTCATGACTACTAGTTGCCATTGGCAGCTTAAATAACTTTCAGCTTTAGTAGTAGCTATCGTAACTTAGTAAACTAAGAAATTTTTGTGTAGAAACTTCTGAGTTTGAACAAAAAACAGTTTTATCAAGCATTTCTAGTTCAAAGTAGACTAATAAAACAAAATGACTAATAAAACAATTCACTACCATTCCAGGGTTGTTCTTTAAAGATTCTTGTACTGAAAAGTGTTGATGGATAGTTAAAATAATATATTATGAATATAGATTTGATCAATTTCTCAGTTTGTTTTTTGAAAAATTTTTGCAAAACATATTCATAAATTAGTTTTTATTCGTATTCTCAATATCAGACAAAAGCTACAAATATAGTATTTTTTTTCCTATTAAATACAATTTTTTACGTTATATATTAAATGTTGCATCTCAAGACAATGAAAAAAAAAGGATGATCAATAAAGAACAAGTTTTGCATATTGAAAAAAAAAATACAAACTACAAAGTAGTGTTTAATTTTGAAAAAAGAAAAAAGAAGGAATAAAAAGCAAAAGAAACAAATACTCAAAAAGAATGGAGTAGAAAACAGAATAGTTGGCAGGTCTGGAAAAAAAAAAATACTTCATTACCATCGATAGTCATAATGAGTTACTTTTAACATTATTGTGGAATAATATTCTTTTTATGCTTATAAAAAGTGAACCTTTGTTTAAGATACGTAAAATTTCAACGAAGGCTGCCATAGTCTTATCAAAGGAAATACATTGAAATGCCAATAACAACCATGTCATTATCATTCAGTACACAAATTATAAACATGTGAATGGCGAAAATAGACTGAGCAGAAAATGATACTAAGGGCACTATTTCTCTAAAGCTTTAAAAGCTTGACTTTTTGAAATAAACTATTTTAAACTATATATACAGGGTGTCCACTCCAATCGTGGACCAATAGCTAATTTCTAAACCGTTAGAGATAAGCATATAGCTTATTTAGGAAAAAATCTCCAAATTATGAAAGGAATTTTGGGTCTATTCAATGTTTTTCAAAAAATCAAATTAAATAAACTATTTTTTTTTAACACTTAACTATATATATTTTAACCAGGGGTGCCCATCCCCCCCAAGCTCAATGGCGCAAATTCCACCCCAAAAATTTTCACAACCCTCTTGTGCTTTTTATTTTTATTTTTACCTCTCTTTTTTATTTATTATTTTTTTTTTTAATATTATTTTTTTAATATTTATTTATTTTTCTAAATAATATTTATTTTTTTAAATAATATTTATTTATTTTTTTTTTTATTTATTTTTAATTTTCTAAAAGTACTAATTATGCGCAGAACATAATCGCTTTTTTTCTCTTCCAGACATTCCAAGCACACTCACACACACAAAATAAATAAATAAATAATAATAATAATAAAGAAATAAAAGAACTAATTTAAATTGAAAATATTAATTAATGAATAATTTTTATTAAAAAAATCAGTAAATAATTTAAATAAATAAGTAAATAAATAAATTAGTTTTAAAAAATCCCCCCCAAAATTTTGATGGCGCAACTTGCGCCATAATCCCCCCCTGTGGGCACCCCTGATTTTAACTATAGATGTCTTATTCCACAAGTTCAATCAAAATTCACTTGAAAAATTAGTTGATGAGCATTTTTTTTAAATTTTCATGGATTCAATATTTTTAGTACATTTGTTTTGATTTTAGATAATGAATTTAATGAAGTATTAGTTAATCTATTCATTTATGAACCAAAATTAAGGACAATTAGGGAAAAAAAATGTTTTCACAAAATTTGTGAAGTTGAAAAATTCAACCCTCAATAACCCTGAAGTTGTTTTGCTAATTTTTGCCACATGCATGTTAAATAATATATTAATCAAAAAATTGTTGAATAATATATTAATACATTAATAAAAATGCATGTTTTGCCTAGCTCAAAAAAAAAATTCAAACTGCATCCCTTGTGGCAAGTTGAAAAGTTAGGAAAGTAAAATAAAATCATTCTAGAGGACTGCTCATACGTGTACGCATGTATGAAAATGCAAGTGACAAACTTTTTATACACAACGTCTTGTTTAAAATCTTATAATTTATTTTTTAAAAAAAGCATAAAAAATTGATTGCACAATTAAAAAATCAGACACTGTACTCAAAATTATTTGCTGAATGACGGTTTGACTGTTTAATATGTATAGATGCAAAAAAATCTACTGAAGCATATTTGGAATATGCTTCAAAAAACCTGCAGAAAACTAAAAGAAAAATCATCGTGCACTTTCTGTAGATAATATTGAAGACAAAATGCAGACTTTTTCTGTCTTCAAAAAATCTGCTGAAATCTTTTCAAGACACCAGACAATTAAAAAAAAAAAAACATATTTTCTGCAGATTATTTTTTGCTGGGTATGTGTGGTGCGTATCTGCATGTAAGTGTGTAAATACTTTTTAATACTCACTTTTTATTACAGTGAACTCTCACTTATGCGCCGGCCCAAGGGACCAATAGAAAAAGGCGCCTAAGTGAGAGAGACGCATAAGTGAACAAGCCTAAAGGACTAAAACGCAACATAGGTTCTAATGAAAGAGTGAATAAGGATGTTTCTATAGACAAGGGACACATTGCTACGGTTTGGCAATTACTGTAACGTAACTACAATGATAAAGAGAAAACAAAAATTGTAGCATACCTAATTACAAAATGTTCCCTTTTTAAAACGACCCATAATAGATAATTGGCCCTCTCCGAACTCTAGTTCATCCAGAAAAAATGCCTTCCGTGAACAATAAAGGCGCAAGATTAAACAGGAAAGTGAATAAAATGCTTATTTTTTAAAGAAAATAAATTGACTCTTTTACATTTCAGTGAAAATTCGGTGCATAAGTGAAATATTTATGATTAGAGCGACGCATAAACGAATGATACTATCACTATATTTCTATGGAATGTACTGGTACCATTTAAAATCGTTGTATAAGTGAAAAAGGCGCATAAATGAGCGG
>JAXGGA010022026.1:0-15660 GCA_038373865.1 Uloborus plumipes | reverse complement strand
TTTTACTTAAAAGCAATGTACTATATTTTCGTAATGTTTGCTATTCTAATCTTTTTAAAATAACTCAAACGAAGAGACCAAATCTAAAGTATTTGTATTCTCAGGAGCCTTTAACTACTAAAATGTGAATAATTAAACTGCCTTTATATCTTGCATTTAAGTTTCGATATTTAAACACAATGTAAGAATCAAACAGTTCGCTATGATGTGCAATATTATAAGACGAAAATCTTCAGCAACATATCAATTTATGTCCAACAGTATTGCATTTGGAAATATATTTCCTGGCAATTTCATTCCTGCAAAAAGTTTGTATAGAAATTATTTTTCACTTTCTGGGATTCATTCTGAGTTCAGGTTTAATATTTACACAGCCCATAGGAAATTATAATTTTGCTTAAAATTAAAATATAAACTCTTTATTGTTCTCCATGACTGATTATAAACGCAACCTAATGAGGAGTAAAAACAGTTAATTTTGATTTGGTATATGCACTTGACAGTTTTAGCCAAAAAACGGTATTCATCTGAAAAGATTACATCATTTGTATGCTCACTTAATTCTAGTATTTATTCCTCTAAACATAAAGTTTGGCGAAATAAACCAAGGAGAGAACAATATTAGGTAAGCAACATGACTGCAAACCCTTAAAATTCTCTCTCTTTTTAAACAATCTGCAATGGACTGACACACATTATTAAATCTTTCATTATTGTGAACATGCTAAGCGTAGCAGTGTTAAAATCAAGACAAAGAGTTAGAAGAATTGAAACAAAAAGTGCGATTTGTTTTATTATACAGCGCCATGTAATATTACCCTTTAAAAGTGCATTAAAGGTTGCAGAGCTACGGCAAAATTAGTATGAATCAGGAGCTCTGAGGTCATTCCGCAAAGTGTGTATGATGGGTGTAACCACCCAACGCTTGATCATTAGTTCTGCCCACATAGATTCGATCTGGGGAAATGAATTAGTATTCCTTTTTTTTTCATAACGGAAGCATTGTCATTATTGTCTGTGCTATCACATCAACCAAACAGGGGGAAAACACCAAACAGTTGTCCAGTGATAATTGCCATAAATTGCATGTTCATTCAGGGCGTAATTGTGATCTAATCTCCCATGAGTGTGATAGAAAGGGCTATATATATATATATATATATATATATATATATATATATATTATATATATATATATATATATACAATATATATATATATATATATATATATAATATTATATATTAGGGTGATTCAAAAAAAATTTTTTTTTGAATTTCTCTGGTCTTACCCCGCAGTTTTTTTACACTATTCATGAATGTGATGTATGTAAAATTTTAGCTCATATGAATAATATTTAGAGGTCGCTCAACGCGATCGAATTCTGTTGAAAAGTAGCAATTTCGAGAGTTAGAGTATATAGCTTCATTACTCGAAATAATATTATTCTTCATATTAAATGGAATAACTTAAAACGTTAGTTTACTCTACTAAGTAATTAGTCAATAAAATAATAGCTCAAAGTGAGTTGTAATGATTACCCCCTCCCCCCCCCCCGCTAAAAAGCTGCATTATCTCCTCTACACTGAGTTAGGGTAGAAAATGCAGCTGCAAGCTCGGGCTGTGGTTTCTGTTTTCTTTTCGGTTGTTTGAGGTGTATGAGTTTATTTGGCTAAAACACCTAGCATCCACTCTAGACAAGGCCCAGTATAAGTGACAGAAAGCCACTTTGATAGTAGCTGCTACAGTACAAAGTATGGGTCAAAATGGGGAGGATTTGACAACGTCCATAAAACGGTAAATGCAAACTATTCGCTCTGAATTGGCCGTTAACTTTCAAAAGTCGTTTAAATCTAGGACTTCCTTTGATAATTCACTGGAACGAAACACTTTTGCAAAATATATTGGGAAAATGAAGGATGATCGGCGGGTTTCATATCAGTATTAGTATCACGACCACAAGCATTGATAATTTACTTCTGGGTTCTAGTAAGTTAGTCAGGCATTGGAATTGCTACGGAAAATGCTGCTGTACGATAACCAGTTAGATAAATGGGAACTTACTGAGCTCGTACGTGGTATGTGTTTCAATACGACATGCATTGCCGGTACCAAATTTGGACCATGTTTGAACTTGGGAAAAAAAACTAGTGAAGCAACTTTTATATTGTGCTTTCCGCCATTATATTTTATGTTTTCTGTGGTATTACAACCGAAATATATTTTACTCTTGGTCTCTCGGTATTTTAACTGATAAACCAAGAAATAGGTAGAATTGGGGTATTTGATTGCGTGCTATGTCAGATGCGATGTTCACACAATTGCGTGGAACCATCCACTGCCATTGGATCTACAATACTGCTTTTTAAGCGGTTTTAGCAATCATAGTCCAGAATAAAACATTCTAATTTTAAACCTGGAGTGAGGAACGATGAGGTCGAGGAGTTGGTAGCACATTCAGAGCAACGTGCAACTAGTATTGGAAGTTGAGCAAAGTTAACTTCTGATGACCCATGTAAAAGAAGTGTCCAAGGAAGATACTAGAGCTTAGTGCGATTTTCTTGAGCAGGGCACCTTCTCTTGGTGTATGTTTTCGTGTCCCAGGAGTGGTTCCTCGTGTTATATCTGTGTTAAAGATTCTTTATGGCTTCAAGTTATGGATATTTCCCAACCAGTTCAAACTTGCAGCTGGACAAACCAAAGGTATTCGTAACATATGAATGTGATTTCTTTCGCATTCTTATCGTTAATGGGAAAGAATATCTAAGAGCTGGGTTCCCAGCAACCCTTTTTGTGGAAGCACTAAGAAATTATTTGGAATATTTTTTGCATCCTTATTCATGTAAAGAAGAAACTCAAAATATATCAGCTGTTTGATCCTAAGCATTCGAATCTTTAAGATAGCTACCAACAAGGCTTTATACTACCAAAGAAACTGAGGATTGTAAACGACAATACGGAGCTTGGCATGGCCCTTATAGAAGCATTTGTTAAGACTATCACTAACGATGAAAAACAAAGACAGTGTCTTCTTTAAGTGGTACAGGAACACAGAAAAGGTTTTAAAGTTGCAAAAAAATAACCTTAAAAAGTATTGCAAGAATTAATGAGCGAATTACTACATCTTTAATGTATTTAATTTTTTTTCCGTATTTGATTAGTTTTCCTACTTTTCTGCATTTCATTCGTTTTTCAGATATATAGTTCATTTTGTGATTGCACGCTTTTTTTCTTCGGAGATATAAGAAAGCAATAAAGGAACTTTATTATTATTATTATTTACGTTGGCATTTGTACCACTATCACAAAATTTGAAGTACTCCTAAATGTAAATATAGTTTACTAAAATTTTGGGCGAATAATTTAGTGTATATAAAGGGACTAAATAAGACGGTAAGACGAATAAAAATACAAAGGCTACTTTTTTCTATAGATATCATTTACGATCACTTTTTTGTCAATATCACGAAATTTCAAGGCATTTGAGCGACCTCTAAATATTAATATATTTTGCCAAAATTTTGCACAAATAATCAGTGTATATAGTGGCACAAAATAAGAGGGTAAGATGCACAAAAATACAAAGGCTACTTTTTTCTATAGATATCATTTACGATCACGTTTTTGTCAATATCACGAAATTTCAAGGCGTTTGAGCGACCTCTAAATATTAATATATTTTGCCAAAATTTTGCACAAATAATCAGTGTATATAGTGGCACAAAATAAGAGGGTAAGACGCACAAAATACAAAGTTTATTTCTTTCCATACATTTCTGAATCACCCTAATATATATATATATATATATATATATATATATATATATATATATATATATATATATATATATATATATATATATATATATATATTTAAAAGTTCGCGAAATTAGATATTATGTAAATATAGGCTGCAGCTAAAATTTACCAATAAAAATTAAATCATCCCGGCATTTTGAGGACAGAAAAAGGGGAGGGAGGGAGAGGTGGGAAGCAACTTTTTTTTTTTACCATAATTCATCTAAAATAGCTGGAAGTAGACTGTAAATCAAAGAAATTAATTTGCATATTATATGCGATATTTTTACAGATTTTCGTGAAGATAGCATTGTTATTTCCGACTATACACAAATCTTATAAACTGTCAATTTCATTTTTCGATTGTCATCTCATAATACGCAGAGTTTTTCGTTAAACTTTAATAAATCTCTAAAAAAAATTACAGTATACACAAGAAACGTATTCTATTAAAATTTCAAACAAAAATGTTAACATTTGAGTATTAAAAGCAATTAATTTTTCGCTGCTCATGCACGATCGACTGCAATTCATAACTATACATATATATTTTAATCATATAAATACTGAAACTAGTAAAAAAAAATCCAGTTAATATCTTAAAATTTCAAAAGGTATCAGCGATCTAATGAGCCGATTTTCATGATTCTCTTATAAGTGACGAATCGTAAGGGATCATTCGCAAATTGGATAAACTTTCTTTCAATCTTCCGTCGTTTTTAAGGCGTGATTAGTGATGAAAATAGATTATGTGCGAAAGATTTCTTGCAATTTGTGGATTCGAATAAGAAAAAAATAGGACTGACCAAGCTAATAGTTTTAATGTAAACAAAAGCGTGGGGACTCGATATCAGATGTATTTAATTTCTTATTGCAAGTTAGTTGTTAGCGTTTTGCAATGAATTAAACCTTTTTTAACATTAAAGTTTTTTGTTGTTTGGTCAGTTATTAGATTCATATTCTTTTAAACTAGTTAAAAAAGTATTTTGCACTTCGCTGTGGTTTCTCTCGCCGCTAAACATACTTTATATTACTTTAATATATTTTTTCTGACTTTTTAGTTCATATTGCTGGAAAAACGAGTTTTATTAGTGTTTTAAATTATTAATTATTTAACTTGTGATTCTTCGTCTTAACAATTGGTTTCGCGTATGTTTTACATTTTGATACTCGCTGCCTTTTTATTATTAATATTTTTTATCTTAAATACTCACTGTAAGTAAACCATTCCAAGTAAGAGTTCTAAGCAGATAAAAATTGAAAAAAAAAAAAAAAAAAATGTAAAAAAACTTGGGCATGAATGGGTTAAGAAAAATTAAAGAAACAATAAACGGCAATATTTTCTGTTTTCCGTACCATTTTAACAAGTTAATGTTCATTGTACTTCTAAAATCTGAACAATATAATTTGGGGCTCAAAACATTGCATAGCAATTCAGCAGACAACACTTGAAGGAACACGCTTTAAGTAGCCACTTCGCTGCCTTTCATATCTCCTTTTTGAGGCCGACAGATGTCAGGCAAATCGGTAATGCTTCCTCTTCACTTCGTTTCGATCAGATGTGAAATGTGCTGCGATAGCGGAAACCACGAATTAAATATCGAGATCGGGTTTTCGTCACTTGAAGCAGAAATTTCTTTCCGCTTGCGGAGTGGACGGAATTTCTGTTCTCACTTTTATACTTCTGGCTTTGGCAACGAATTAAATCGTGATTGATACTTATTAAAGGAACATAGGGCGACGTTTCGAGGCAAACAATGTAAATAGAATAAAAAATGTTTATACTTTTTTGATTAATTAGAGAAAAAGAATTAAATATATGTACAATACTGCTTTCTGCTAACACTTTCATGACATTTTATGTTCTATTATATTTTTAATAGTTTTACTAACTACTATTATATTTTTCAGCTTCATTTTTAATATTTTTAATTACATAAAAACAGAGTTACGTTTGCTTTAAACTTTTTGTAAAGCTAAATGATTTTATAAATTATATTTTGAAACATCACTTACAAAAAGGGGAGGAAACGTGTTGTTTCTATTTTTAATCTAGTATAATGTAATACAAAACATTGTTTTCTGAGGCAATTTGCAATAAATTTCGCATATGTATTATACATTACTATTTCGATATTCAAATGAACTATTTCGAAATGTAATTAATATTTTCAAAATTTCTACTCACTTTGTATATTTTCCAAAAGTACAAAATAAAGGGTTTGCCTAGAAGTGTTAGTCAGAGAAACCCACAAAACATCAGTGATTGAAAAAATACTTAGCATATATTCCAATCATTCTGTAATAAAAAAAAATAAATAAATAAAAAAAAAAACTCTTAAATTAAAATTTTTTAAACAAAAAAAATAATAAATTATTTAAAAAATGAAATAAAAAATTAAATAAATAAATAAAATAAAATGCAATAGAACAAAATACAGTTGCTTAACTACACTGTCACAGACATACATATAGGTACAAGTGATAATCGCATAGCTTAGGAAGTTAGAAAACATTTGAGATCCCAATACAGAATTACATTATGAATACTTTTAGTTCTAACATTTTAAAGCTTTTTCGGGCCCTTTTTGACTGGAAGAAATAGTTTTATCTCTTAGAATTTCCATCATTTTGCAACAAACCTAAAAATGCACAAGAGCTCGAAGAATTAACCTTGTTTTGTAAGCTAATGAAAACATGGTGGGACGAAAGTGTAAACGAAGCAATCATTTAAATTAAAATCAAAATGAAAATGTTAGTATTTTTTGAAATGTTTTTTACATTTTAACTTAAAACGAAACGCATTTTTTTGATGGAATCCTTTTGTATTTTATTTGAACTGTAGCAGAGACGATAACACATTTATTATTGCTTGTATTATCTGGCAATTTATGCTTGATTGGATTTCGACTTTGAAAGCATTTTATTGGAGAGGGATCGGAGTGTCAACTTAATATAAACTGCGGAGACATATTTACTCATTTCATTTGCCTGGTAAGAAACATACAAATACTTGATTTCTTATGATAAGCGCATTAAAACTGTACGTTTGGTTAAGCTCATAGACTTCCTATTAACTAAAACACTAATTTGATTATAATAACACGTATAAATTTGGAGAATAAAATGTAGATTCGAGTTACGTGCATACTTTAAATATCCCTCTGATTGCACAAATCTGTGCTGTACACTGTTGAGTTTAATTAATCACTGCGTCTTCTTTCTTAGTTTGTTTTTAGTCTACGCTGCCATTGAAGTCAGTAAATATAAAAGCTCCATTTATGTACATTTGCTCAATTAATTTCCGATTCAATGAATACAAATAAGGAGAAGACTTTATTAATAAAACAGGTTCTCAATCTGCAGCTCCGACCTCTTAATTGAATGCTAAACTTGTGATGCAAATAATTGGCAGTTAGCATTCGGGGAATCAATCAGTTTTATATCGTTTCAATTATGCATTGCTCCGGTAAATTTAAAAGGAAGGCTCAAACAAAATGTTTTACCCTAAAATGTTAATTATTGAGCCGACTGATTTCAGAAGATTCCCCACTGCGGTAATTTAAATAAGATTTAATTCATTTTCGAGGGATGTTCTTTAGGCATTTTTACCCAAATGGTTTGTTCTCATTGCAGTAATTTTAAGAATTAGAAGTAATTTCATAACATAAGCATTTTTAGACAGAAATACTTAAATATCATTTAAGAAAGTTACACTTTTTGATATTTAAATGACGTTTGCATTATGTATTAAAATATGGTATCTCTAAAAATGTAAATATTTTGTGTAGATTGATAGTACATATATGTCTACATAATCCATTAGGGATGAAATGCTACAACTATTTCCTTAAATTTCCTCAATTAATTGTTTATATCAGAAATATTCGGCTAGTTAATGACATTATTTACAATGAATCTTCCATTTAAAGGTTATCTTGATACAAACTAGAAGCATGACAATATAAACTTATGCATTTCATTTGCAATGCTTTCTAAATAAAATAAATATATTTTTTAAACACATAATCTCTTCCACAGTATTAAGTTTCTGAATTAACATGTGAAAATATAATTTGTAAACTCTTTTGGGTTTTACTAATTTGTAAAAAAAAAACCTCTTAACTCAGAAAACCTATTTGACTAAGGTTAAGGTGTTTCTTGCACCTGAAGAAGAAGTACTAACAAAAATAATTATTTACCAAACAAAAAATCATCATTTTACTGAAAAGTCTGACAAAATCAATTAATTAGATGTATTATCACTATCATTAGAGTCTAAGCTGTTTCCCTTTCAGAATGTCAAGTAAATGGTGCAGCACCCACATTCATTCCGTTTCAGTGGGACACAAAATGTGGAACGATGGAGAAATCCCAGATTCAAATATCAGGAAGGGATTTCTGCATTTGAAACAGCCGCTCATTTACTTCAGATTAACCATGGAAATTTCGTTTCCAGTTCTGCAGTTCAAAATAGATTACCTATTTGGACGAAATTGAAATACTTTAAAGTCATGGGAAGTTGAAGGTTTTAAAATTCCATTTGAGAAATATATATAATTTAGGTTTAACACATTGTAGTATTCGACCCTACGTAGTAGCATTTTGAAACACAGAACGTTAAATATTAACTCTCGGATCAAGACAACATCAAATGTTTTATTAAAAGTAGTAAACAAGTATGTTTTTTTTAAGTTAATTTGAACGATCTCTGCATAAGAGTACATATAATCGAAATTTTAACAAAGAGTTTCATCTTAATCAGTGCATATACAAAGTGGTAAATATTGATTTATGTGAAAAAAAAGTAAAGAAATGAAATAAAAGTTTTAAAATAAATTAATGGGTTTAAAAACTTTATGCATAAAAGTGATAAAAGTAGCTACATAAACGTGAATTTAGTGTGTGACATGTTCGATACAGTCTGATGTGCAACTATATTAATAGCAAAATTTAGAATGAAGTATCACATCTATGTAGTACTTATAAAAGAGACTTTTGTTAAGGCTACAGTGGACACACATTTTTTTTCTCAATTATTGATATCTATGTCTGAAACTTTGTGTGCTTGTATATTTACTACATCTAAATTTAGAAAAGAATTGGTGCAAAAACAATGAATACTTTTTTTTGAAATTTAAAGTTAAAAAATGTTCTAACAAAATTTCAAAATGCTCCAATTTTTTTTCAAACTTCGAATTTCCACTTAAGTTCCAATCATTCGACATGATAGCTTAAATCTATGCATTACATGTAATGGTTTATGAGACATTTTATAAAAGATGGCTGAAAATGAAAATTTATACGAATTTTTAAATGGAAATATTAAATTTGAAAAAAGTATTTGTTTTTGCACCATTTTTTAATGATTTTATATGTAGTAAATATACAAGCACACAAAGTTTTAGACATATAAATCAATAATTGAAAAAAAAAAAAACATTTTTGCGTCTACTGTAAATTTAAAAATGTTTTCAAACAATACCTTTTCAGAACATGTTTTCTTTTTGATATCAGTGGTGTAGCTGAACACATGCATGAAATATTGAGCATAATAACAATTACAAGTTTTAAAGTCATGATAATACAGGATCAAAATATTAGAAATGATACACTGAAACAAAAGAAAACATATGCAGTACAACATTTGAAATGCATTTGTTTGAAAGAATTTTTATTCTGTTGAGACATCGACATTCATATAATATAAACAGTCAACTTCAAAGGAAAATGTTGAAAATATTCTAATTCATATTCATTGATATTTTTTACCTTGGACGAAATTAGTTTTGAAAGCAAAATGAAACTGCACGGAATACATAAATTAGTTTTATTGATAAGTCAACAAAGAGGGCTAATCTATTAGTTTTTTTTCGTTGTAACTTTTAACGTAAAAATAATAATTTCTTGTATTCAGACACGGGTTCCGAAATTTTGAATCGCATTACTACGTTTCAGTGATGATTTCGGTGTCGCATTTTGTTCAAATTTTAAAATATTTTATCTTTAAATTTAAAACTTATGCAACTCTCAAAACATTGAATATTAGTATAAATAAGTTGCCTAGCTGCATTATTAGAAATGCAAAGATCTTACTTTGATAAAAAAGAACGAGAAATTTGTTTATCAATCTGATTTGTTTAAAATATTCCGTCATTTCTTAAAATTTATTTTCATGCTATGGCCAAAGCTTAGTATATGGTCTTTGATCATTTTAGTATTAGTGCTGCTGTTTGTTCCTACATTGGAATAATGTTTTGATGTTTAAAGAATTAAAGAAAAAAAAAAACTTATATTGATTTTAACCTTGGTTAGGGCACGATTTGACTTTTTAAGTTTTATGCTTCTAGTTTAAACCTATCATTTCTTTTTGAAAAAAAAGAAAGAAACATATTTTAGCATTTTAGTCTAAAAATAATGTCAAATTAGAAATTTCCTTAAAAAAGCAGAATTTATACTGATTATTTTGGTTTGCAAAAATGGGTTTAATCCTAATGTTCATTAATTATTTTTTTTTTATTTTATTAGTTTTTAAGGACATTTTTTTTTCACTAGTAGAAGTCTCTGACAATTTAAAACACATACAACAGGAAAAATGAAAGCCTATATTATTTGTTCCTGCTATAACAAGTATTCTACATGATCCTCACTAGGAAACTATAATACAGTACTCTTATAAAAACATAATCAAACAAGAGAGCATTTTAAAGTATGTTTTTGAACGTATAAATCATATGCCCTCGTGATCCCATCATCGATTTTTTAGATCTTAAAGTTTATCGAAATTTTAAAAGAAGTCGTCAAACTTAGCGAGTTTCAATGCTTTACGGCGGAAATATTTCACATGATTTATAGATAGACGCCCTTCACATGCAGACCGTGTGAAGAAAGTGATTCATTTCTCGCCAAGTCTTTGGATTTGGCTCTTGTTCAAAACATTTTCAGATTTTAGAGCCTTATATATCGATATCTGGCGATAATTTGCTTCTAAGCTATGTGTCTAGATGCTGTTTCGGTTGCTACCAACTCAAACTTTTTTCATTCTCACATTATTCGTGGGTTCTTTGGCCAGAGTCCTGCAAGGCACCTTAGCATTATTTTGCTGTAAGGCACAATCCCCGTAAAAACTGAATGCTATGTGTCAGAAAGCGTTCTAGAAACCTTGCGAAAAAAAATCTTCAAATTGATGTTCATGCCGTGAAGTAAGAAATTAGCGATTGTTGAATCTACGTATCGAGTCCGTTTATTAGAACATCGGTTGAAAAAATATCTCGCTTAATATAATACACTTTCATGTACCAAACCACCGTTGTAATGCATTATTTTCGTCCCGCATAATGGAATATCCTGCTTAGAAAAATATTTTTTCGAGGCAAAATGACTATTCTATTAACCCATTTATGCCCAAGTTTTTTTAAACATATTTTTTTTCAATTTTTATCTGCTTAAAAATCTTACTTGGAATGGTTTACATGCATTTTAGGCTTAAAATAGTTCGCCGTTGCCATATTTATTAGGTTATTTAACGTCCTGTTTATGGGATATTTTGCAGATATGCGAGCAAAATACGACGTTACTTGACTTTACTTATGCAAAGTAACATTACAGAAGGGATCTGTGATCAATTTTAAGCAAATCATTTTAAAATACTTTAACGTTATGAAAAATAAGTTCGCAAAAATAAAAAAAAAACTTTCTGTGGCTACACATGCTGGATCGTTGCTTGACTGATTTGTCTGAACATAAGCTGTCAATAAATAAACTCTGATGTCCAAACAGTGACTCTAACTGGTTTTCTCAAGAAGAAGGACTATTTAACTTGTGAAAAGCAGCTTTAGTAAAAGGATATACCCATTACAGGTTTTGTATGCAGTATCTAACAAGCGTCCTGTTTTTAGGCTACTGGGCATAGATGGGTTAAGCGGGCTCGACTGTATTAGATAAGTACCAGCGATTGCTTTTTTTTGTCCGCCCTGTATGTCATACATTACAGGACCAATAACGTGGCATGATAAAACTATGCATTTGTATGCCTAAGAAGTGCAAAAATATCCGAGAATCAATAATTAAAAAGGGAAAACTGAGAAAGAATCAAGTTTGGTTTCTAGGAATTAGTTTTAAGGAACTATTATTCCGAAAATACAGGGTGTCCACTCCAATCGTGGACCAATAGCTAATTTCTAAACCGTTAGAGATAAGCAAATAGTTTATTTAGGAAAAAATCTCCAAATTACGAAAGGAATTTTGGGTCTATTCAATGTTTTTCAAAAAATCAAATTTTGAAAGAGTTACGAAATTTAAATTTTTATACAGCCCCCCAGTCCCATCAATCATGTTTAGTAAAAAATTCTTGACACTGTAACGTTTAAAACTAAAAAAAAAAAATCACTCTTCTACCACAAAAATTGACCGAGTTATGACGTTTTGAAAAATCAAGATTTTGCATTATTTCATGACGTCATCGAGAGATCGCTTAAGGGACCTTATGCGAAATCATTCAAAATCTTGATTTTTCAAAACGTCATAACTCGGTCAATTTTTGTGGTAGAAGAGTGATTTTTTTTTTTTAGTTTTAAACGTTACAGTGTCAAGAATTTTTTACTAAACATGATTGATGGGACTGGGGGGCTGTATAAAAATTTAAATTTCGTAACTCTTTCAAAATTTGATTTTTTGAAAAACATTGAATAGACTCGAAATTCCTTTCGTAATTTGGAGATTTTTTCCTAAATAAACTATATGCTTATCTCTACCGGTTTAGAAATTAATTATTGGTCCACGATTGGAGTGGACACCCTGTATAAAGAAAGAAGTTTATGCAACTTTTATCTAACATTTACGTTTTTGAGTGGTTACAAAAACTGCTACTCGATGGCGATAAAAGATAAAGAATTAAAATAGGCGATGGATACATTTTAAGTCCCAAAATTAAGGCTTACCATTCGAAAAAAATATATGACATGTACTTGTACAAACCAGCTATGATTAGCACTAAAAGAAAATGTAGTAAAAGAAACAAATTCAGTTATTATTCTTTAAATTACTTTTTAATATTAATGAACGGTGATGTTTAGATATTTTTAAAATATCAAAGTTAAAGCACTTTTATATCACGGTGTAAAAGTTAATTAGCAGTGTCATTCAAAATGAGTTCAGTATAGTCCAAGATAAAATTGTATATTAAAAATGGTAATAAGAATGAGTTTTTAAAAAATAAAGGTATTATATTCTTTTGTTTTATAGCAAATTTTCAAAGCTTTATTCTGTAAAAAACATGACTGATTAATGTTGCAAAGAACCAACTTACGCTTGTTTCTGTAGTTAAGATTTATGAATTATTCAAAAATTCGCAACTCCCTTAAATTCGATGAAAGAAATATTTAATGATGATTACAGTGTTTTAATTAGGGCAAAGACATCCGACCAAATAATTTTTAAATATAAAAATCACAGGAAGGAAGTTTCCAACAATGCATCACAATGTTAAATCTGTCAAAAGTTCTTTCCGAAGCATTGTCTTTAAATTGATCGCGACTTACTTTTCGACTTTTGAAAAGGAAAATGGCTTTAACAACCAAGTTAAGATCTATTCATTAGCTTATCCTTCCATTAAACTGATGGATCTTAGCCTAAAAGGAGAAACATTTGTTAACTTAGGACATCTTATCTCGTCATAACGACCGTTTGACACAAATTCAGTATTCATCAATAACAGATGTAGACACTTTGGGGAATGGCTCTACATGAATCCTTTGTTTAATAACAAGCTTTCAAGCAAATGGATTAAAATTCTTCCGGCAGTTTGTCTTTTAGATTCTCCTCTAAGAATGTAGGACATGACCTTCCTGATATAGTTTTTTCTTTTTTCGATTATCAAGTATCTTTTTCTTGTGCATTTTATGCTCTTCATGATTGATTGTTTTAAGAGTTCTTGACTTTGATTAAAGATTTTGCTTTAGTCTAGTACTTGACTTTTTGACTCCGCTTTTTATTAAATTTTGATTAAATTTTCTTTCGGTTTAAAGGGTTGGTATTAAATTACACGAATTATACATCTGGCATAAAGTGTTTGTATTTAGACTAGTTTGTTAGCTTAAAATGTACATTACTCTTATATAAAGACCGCTCGTTAGTCTAACATGTATATTACTCTTAATTATATTCCAGTTAAGTAGTATGTCAAATAACTAAGCAGTAATACGATGGAAAGAAAATGTTACAAATGGTGTTGAATAATTGACTGTATTTCGCAAAACAAGTAAAACCATTTAGAGACACTGGACTCTTGAAAGATCTCAGAATAAGACAATATATTTATGGTGTCTGTTTGTGCATTTTAGAACAAAAAAAAAATGCAAATTAAAGCATTTTGTATAACAAAGAAAAGTCTTAAGTAAATCAAAATATACTACTACAAGAGAGATTTCAGGGCAAAAAGTACATGTCTTGACTCCGATTCATAACTCTTCTAGGTTCTTCGTCGCATAAAACAGTAAACAGGTGATCCACGTTGCAAAAAGTTTATTAGTATTCACAACAGTTTCATTACTAGATGTCTGTCTATACTACAAGAGTAGTGCCATTGAAGGAAAATGACATTTATAGAATTCAAGATTTATCACCAAATGAAGAAAAAAAAGAGAAATTTGATGATATCCGTTGCCGGTCTGAAAGCTTATGGATGATCCCGAAAATTGCGCTACTATAGTTGGTGTAAACCCGACCTGGCAGCGTCGTAATGCTGGGATTAGGATTTGCGGAGCATTTGCAGTGCCGTCAGTCTAGGTTTACCCAAACTCCAGATGCTATTCTTTTCTGCTAGAAGGGTGCCATTGAAAGAAAACTACATTTACAAGATTTTGGGTGTGTCGCAGTGTAAAGTGATTAACTACGCTACACAGTGTTTCATTATCCCATTAATGCCTAGCGTCCCTTTTTAGGGACGGTCCAAAAAAGGGTCTGAATTTCCCCCAAAATGAACATTTAAACCAAATAATAGTATTAAATTAGTACCTTGGTATTGTTTAAATTCGTTATTAACAGATTGCAGCACATAACCATTGTAAAGTGTGTTCTGTAGCAGTTTTAATATGATCTTTATCAAAGATTACATCGTTCACAATCTCAAGAAAAAAAAAAAAAAACAACTAAGTTTTCAAAGTTATTCCCAGCTTTCTAGTTTATGTTAATTGCTGATTTTATTACTTTCTTCTATATCTAATATATAGAAGAAAGTATTGGTTTCGTGAAAATTTTCGAATGTCGAATTTTGACGGATTTGCACGTTTTGAGGTGCGCTGAGTCCATTTCGACCATTTTTAGAAAATGTCTGTCTGTCTGTCTGTCTGTGTGTGTGTGAGTCTGTATGTGTGTGACCAGTTTTTGTGGCCGCGCTAGAGCAAAAACTACTGAATGAAATCGAACAAAAATTTTTTCACATATGTACCACCATGTGAACTGGTGCACCTGACTTTTTTTAGCGAATTCCTCCAAGGGGGGTGGAGCAATCGCACGTGTTCTGCGCGGGGGTGATTGCTATATCTCAGGAAGTAACTGGCGGAATCAAACGAAAATTGGTCCATAGATAGACCCTACTGAGTACAGGTGCTGATTCAATTTGTTTGTCAATATCTCCAAGGGGGGTGGAGCAATCGCACGTGTTCTGCGCAGGGGTGATTGCTATATCTCAGGAAGTAACCGGCGGAATCAAACGAAAATTGGTCCATAGGTAGACCCTACTGAGTACAGGTGCTGATTCAATTTGTTTGTCAATATCTTGAAGGGGGGTGGAGCAATCGCACGTGTTCTGCGCGGGGGTGACTGCTATATCTCAGGAAGTAACCGGCGGAATCAAACGAAAAA
>JAXGGA010022025.1:0-15664 GCA_038373865.1 Uloborus plumipes | reverse complement strand
TGGCTTAACTTGAGCAGCATTTTCCAGAGTCCCATAGTGTAGTGTGATATTTACGGTCGTACGGTTTTCCATGTCCCCGCAAAACATATTTCTGTCAGAAAATTAAATCGAAGCTAACGCTAGACCGCCATCAGTTTCTGAATTAGACCGCCACACGTTTCAGAAGTAATAATGCTTCAAGGGAGGTTCTGGAGCTGGTGTTTTCATAAGGTAAATGGAATGATTTTTCGAAGTCTCATGTGTAAGCATTAAGTTATTTCAACCACAATTTCGAGAAAAGATACAGTTAAATTCCTCTCATATGCGCAAAAAAATGTGAAAAACATTAAAATAATGAAACAATAATATTCTTAACGTTGCTCAAGTAAAAAGGTCTCCGCTAAACTTTATTCAAAGTAAACCCATCTGTTAAAGGAGGATTTATTTGGGATGGAAATTTCCTTGCAGAATTTAATATTAATATTTCTTAAAATTTTGACGAAAAATCTTTCCAATCAAAAAATAAGGCATGAGAATGAAATATCCGACCCAAGAACTTGCAAACATAAAAACAATTTGGTTTGATAAGCATTATTTCCTCAAAAATTATCAGTCAGAGAAGGGTAACTTTACTTTCAGATTTTGAATTTCATTTTGCAATACATATTGAAACGATTTATTTATTTTTCACTTATATTTATTCTTAGCCATATTTTAATGAAGTATTAAATTTCTTTCATGTTTCCTATTTTTTTTACAAAACAAGTAGACTGAAAACAGATTTCTGATTCATTGAAATTTGAAGGGGGAAAAATAATAAATCCAATTCATGAGAGGTGCAACTATCCCCCAGTTAACCATTCCCGTAAAACCACCCTTGCAGTGCTTCCCTGAACAGATACAGCCAGAAGCAGTTTATTCCCATAATGTGTGAAGTTCTTTCAAGTACTCAGATTTATTTAAAAACCCTAGTTGTTCTTCATCCTTGATAAATTTTTCCAAAAAACTCAAAATCTACTCTGCATCAGCACCCCAGTGTCCTCCTACGCAACTGCGAAATATACCCAGGTTGATTATTCTTAATTCCTCCTTGGCTTCGTCCACGTCATTACCCATTCGGAATTATATTTAGCACTTTCATAATGAAAGTGGTCACCATTGTCCGGCCCGCGTGAATGAAGTTTTAGAAAGTAATCCAGATGAGGAACACAATGACTTGGGTCTTTTCTTTGATACTTTTGTGCGCCTTATCTAAAGAACACTGCAGACAGATAAAACGGACAATGGCTGCGGTTGTATGCGCACAGAAATAGAAGACAAACAATGCTTCAGTGAAGGTATATTAACTGGCCAATAACAATTCGTAAATGAGCCGTTTAGAAGCGACATTCATCGAAAAAGATAGCGGTAGGAATCTTGATTCTTTAAATCAGAGCCCAACTTATAGCAAGAAATAAATTTATTCTAAATTTAGAGATTACTTCCAATATTTTCTGTACCTTTTATAAAGAATTTTATATAAGTGATCAATTTCTATGCCATATAGAATCATCTCGAACCGCTAAAAAATTTATTTTTGATCAAATGTCTGACAAGAATTTTCACTTTTGACCTTTTGCGTTTTCGAATTGTGAAAACAGTTGTTTTCTTTTTTGACTTTTGAGTATAAACAGCCTATTTTTCCCTTCATCTGCAATCTTCTCTGTTTCTTCTGACATATTTTGGGTGCTCTGTTTTTAATCACTGGCAGATTTTATTTGGTGCTTTATATTTTCGGCCATTTTAGCTCGCTTTTATTTTTCAGCTTTAGAGTCATGAAATACGGCAGAGCATTCATTGAAATTGCGAGTATGCAGTATGCACCTCACGGGGATTTCCTTAAAAAAATCAAGTTGTTATTTCATTTCTTTTTTTTTTCGATAAATTTTCGCAGAAATTACTAACATGTGAGACGAAAAAAGTCCAAGCACAATTTAAATTTCTTCATTTATCGAAACGCAATGTTAAAATTACGAATTTAAAATTAAAAACCCTCATTTTTGTTCAAAAGTTAACAGGAAATATATTTTTGTTACGCTTCCTAGAAGAGCGCTATTGAACCTGACTGAAACGCAAAAAGATAGAGAGACACTAACCTCAGTTGGTTTAATTTGACTACAAGCAGTACTGTAAAATAAAAATAGTTGCATTATAATTTAACAAAAAACCTTTTGTCTTGTAGAACCTATATAAATTTGGGACAGTACTGCAGTCATGAATTAGTTCTGTATTGTAATGAAGCCCTATTCTGAATAGAGAGACGTTTCATAAATCTATGAAAGTTTTCGACTTATTGCGCTTCATATTGCGAATCTTTTAATCTCAGAGTTAAATGATTATTACTTTGCAAACAGCTTTTTCCTTTTACTTTCGTAATATTACATACAGTAGTTTTGGTAAAAAAATAAACATGAGTAGTAATTTTAAAACTATTGTCAAATTGATTTTCATTTTCTGGAGGTCAAAAGTATTGTTTCTTTTGAAACCATGGAAGAAACCAATGTACTTTTGATCAACTTCGAGTAGAAATTAAGTTTAATATTCTAAGATTACATGGATTACCTTTAACCCGGTCATATTGATCATAATAATATTTTCCCAATCTGGATATCGTCACAAAATCAGCAAAAAAAAAAAAAAAAGAAAGAGAGAAAAAAAGGAGTCCCTTCAAACTCGAGAACATCAATAGAGAAATGGTATACGTTTGTCCGGATGATATTGCTTATAGATATTCTTCGCATTAAACTGCTACTCTCCCATGGTGATGAGGAGAAAATCAGCATTATTTCCACTCTGCATCAGAATGAGAATTACTCGTACTATGTGTTCTGAAATAACAGATTCATTCCTGAAGGAATGCAAGGCTTAAGCAACCAGGCCTTACGCAACCAGGAAATCGAGCCCTGGTATGCTACGCGGAAGCACGAAGCGCTACCACTAGGCTCCCAATAGTTATATATTAGACTGAATTCAGACTAAGTATGAAATTTTAGCTCAAATATATAAAGTCTGTAGAATTCCTGTACTTCTTTTAAAGCCCTATGCATCAAGATGGCGAGTTTGCTGGTCAGTATATATATATGGATTTTTGATGCAGATGCTTTCCTGTCGGGGTTCATCGAGAGATAAAGGTGAAAAACAACAGCATCTTATCTCTTCAAGTTCTCCCTCTCGATACATCTAACCTTAAGGTTAGATCAGATCTTCTCCAGATCTGCACCACTCTCACTCGATATCGGTAACGGCGGCCGATGTCCGCTGACAATGGCTCATTAATATCAGAGAAAGAAAGAAACCTTTTTTTTCTTCTCGCCAATGTGTGCTATAACCGGACTCCATAAGAAACTGGGCCAAACTCTTTGGAGAATAAATAAGTAGCCAGGTATGTTTCGAGCCAAGGCGGAGATGCTGCCGAATGACCCAGATGTGCTCGACTCTATTTTTTGTCTCCCGAAAGAGGCATTGACCGTCAGAAGCTACGCTGCTCGACTAAAGCGGTCAGAGCGAGGGGGTTCTCTAAGCCTAATTATTTTCATTTCGAATATCGGAGGACTTTTTTTTTGCGTTGTGTGTCCCGTAGGTGGTGGTTTCGGTGGGCGTGTGTGCCTTCCTTTGAATTTCTTATAATTAGGTCGATAGTTTTTGTCTACCCTTTCATTTAGTGGTTTGAGTATGTAATTTTAAATATATAGTTTGGTGGGTATGTAATTTTGGGGGATCCAAGCCTCACGTAGTAGTGAATGTCTAATGGATATTCTGACGTTCATATTGTGTGGTTCTCAGAACCACATTGAGGACGAGTGAGATCCTTGTCCTGGTACATATTGAGTGCTCCTTCCACCGCCATCTCTCATCTAAGAATCAACTCTATTCAAATGAATTGTACTCTTTTAATTTGAATGTATTCCATGCAGAAGAAGAAAATTTAGTGATACACAATTAATTGAAATAACCTGGTATAGCCATGTCCTTTCTAAAGCGATACTTTGACATATATTTGATGAACACGATGCGCCTCAAACTTCCCCGTCAACGTTGTAACGGTCATACACGAAATACAACCCTTTAGCTTTGAATGATCCTTTGACTTTTCCTTGGGGATATCTTCAGATTTTTAAACAACGATCATGAACTAGCAATAGTGTCGTATTATCTGTAGATAATTTTTTTAGCATCAAACTGGCGACTTGAAATTCATTTTGACGACCGTCATAAATCCTTAAAATATATTATTGGCCATATATTTTAATTGCTCTCACTGTTTATTTCAAGTTCTCATTCGTGCTCAGGTGTGAACTTAGGTTGCCCGTTATTGTTATTAGTTTCAACACCTCAGTGACAAGTAAGTTTACAGAATGTATTGTAAAACCAAATGAAATAAAAATCCTTTGGTTTTCTAGAATAAGTTAATCAATACTCAGGGAAATTTCAGCTTTTTTTTTTCTAAGAGGTATAGAATGAATCAACAGTAGACGAAACTTATTTTTTCTATCGCAGGGGCAATTCAACTTTTAAAGACGAGATTTAAGTATCTCGTCTTTAAAAGTTACTCATTAAAAAAGGGTGAATAAAATATTACTGCCTTATTTCTTTCTCAAGCTATCGCCCGGTTGGCCGAATATCTAGGGCGCCGGCTTACGAACCCAAAGGTTCCGAGTTCTTACCTCAAGTGTGGACATTTGTTTATTCATCTTTTAATTTCATAATTCTTTCTCACAGTTTGAAGGAAATTTGTAAATATGTAAATTTATGTAAATCATCTAATTTGAATTTAATTTGAATTGTTCCAGAAGATTCCTTAGTTGTGTATAAAAAGCCTCTCTCGAGCTGAGAGCTGGCAGTTGGGTTCTTGACAGCAGACCGCTCGTCTGATTCAATAAAGGCTCTTTCTGTTACTCCGTAGTTCTCATTCAACGTGACACTATTATTAGGTATCAAAGTAATCGTATGAGTAAATAACGTTTCCAAAAAGTAAAGAAAAGCAAAAATATTCATAGGACGGATATTTTAATTTATTCTTCAGTCAGATTTACACTCTACATCAACATGATGCATAAATTTGAGTTTTGATTCCTGCACGTTTGGTTCCCTTACTATCAAGTACGTTCAGTAAATTTTACTTCAATAAAAAAGAGATCTCTGGTTAAAGAAAATAAACTGTTCAGCTATTAATCAATCACAGTTCATCGTACCCAAAAAGTAAGTTGTCATAAATATGTAGCTCTCAAGCTGCAAAACTTGAAGTTTGCTTGCAAGTTGATTATGCTTGTGTACAAGATCAAGAATAAGAACACCTAAGTAAAAATTAAGCAACAAATACGGTTACAAAATACTCTAGCAAAAAAATATAATGTTACTGTGTCTTTCATATTTTTAGGCAATATATGTCGTCAAAAACTCAGTGATTTAGAGAGGTTTAATGCATATCAAATATCATAGTACAAATTTCATATGAATTTAAAAACTGCAATCAAAACTCACTATTCCAAAAGAAAAAAAAATTCCATTTTAAATCATGGTCAGTCAGACAAATTTTGCAAATCTTCTGACTTTATCAAAAAGTTCGTCAATGTAATTTGCATTTCATAACAATAAAGCCGAAAATAATGTCAAGGAAATTGAATTAAGCACCAAAGCCTGAGCCTGCTACAGACAGAACTTATGTGTTTCTTAACTGATTTGGTAATGAACTTATTGCAATTAGAAATAGACTTTGAAAATTTGAACTGGATTGTTGAAAAGTTTAACGAAAACGGATGCGCCCGTTCTTCAACCGGAGATATTCCTTTAATAACAAAATGGTATTTGCCTTGGTAAATCAGACTTAATTAACTGCATGTTTGTTTGGTTACATAATTAAACGCGCAATTTTAAGCAGTTCTAAAAAATAGCCCCAAATGTATGTAAATTGAGTAACAAATCTAGGTGAGTCTTGTTTTAGAACCTCAGAACAGATTCAAAGATAAATATCTGCCTTGTGTAGCCTTGTTTTAATTACTGTGTGAACTTCGATTTGCATTCGAACATGATCCAAAATGCCTAATCAACTAGAAATTCGTGTTTCCTAGTCTCTTCACCTGGCCCTCGGGTGACCAATATAAACAAATACGAACTCTTTTCTTTTTTTAAATATAAAAACAACTACAATTGGATGCAACCAGTATTCTAGTTCAGAATGTAACTGCAATACGATTGAGTGTTGTCTTTTGGCGTAATTTATTCGTTTCTGTCGCTAATCGATCATTATTTTAACGACTGTGACATGCGTAATCCATTTCTTGCATTTCCTTGGGCCGCATTTGTGATAAAGTTAAGGATCTGTTATATGCTCTATGAATTCTAAGTCTCCCCTTCTTATTTTTTCATTCTCATAATTAATATATTAGTGTTTGTTGTTGCTTTATTAAAATTCTCAGGATGAAAGAAAAAACTGGCACGTCCGCTTAAGCGGCAATCAAAACGATCGCCATTTTTCCTAGTAATCCTTGTCTAGTCTCTCATTAGCACTTCTAATGAATTGAAATAATGACACGACATAATTTATTGCATGAGGCAATTTTTTAACGGAAATGAATCAACGCGATTACTATTCTTTCAAGTCAAGTGTTAACTCTTTGTATTTTAACTCTTTGAGGAGCATATCCCTTGTGGTAGAGAATGGAAATTTTGTACTCTTAAAATTATTAAATAGTGACGTAAGTAACATATAGGGTCAGTTGGTGTAAAAGAAAACTTAGGTTAAGTGGAAGCAAACTCTATTGCTACTCGCGAGGAAATTTTTGCAATAAACTGTTGTTGAGTGAAGAGAAGGTAACAAATAGAAGAGATTCTGAGAGTTTTGTATGTCTACAAACAATTGTATTGGAGTTAGTGTTGTTTGAAGATGACATTGTAAAAAATATATTTCGTAATGCTTGTTTCTTTTTTTTTTTTTTGTCTCCAACAAGTCCACAAATGTGAAGTAACAAGTTTCAACTATATTTTTTCTTGTCATGTAGAAGGTTACTTAATACATTTCATCTTGCCATCTGTTTTTGATGGGCAATTTATTTCCATTTCAGCCATGAATACTTTACTCGCGGGTTAATGTAAACAACTAAATTTTTTATTTTTCCTTTTTTTGGAAGATGAAATTTTGATGTACTTTTGTATGAACAAAATCCAGCATATAATTTAACTTTTTAAAGGATTTCAGATTATATTTGGGGGATTGCCGCATGTAACCTACGGGCAACAGATTGAGTATTGTTGGTGTAAAACTTTTCTTCTTCTCCCTAATCTCTAGGATAAAAGACAACATGATTTCATTCGTTATCAAAATGATGAAGTCAAAATTTTCACACTGAGTTACTTTCAGAAATTTTTCTAATGTACAATGCATAAATTTTCTGTCCTAATTCATCTCAAAAGAGAAAAGGTTTTAAAACTGAAATTCTGTTTCTTTTCATTCTAATTGACCCAATGTCAAGTTTTGTAAAAATTAGTTCAGTAGATTTTATGTAAATGGATAGAAAGCTATGTAGCCAAAAGGAGATGTAAAACTAAAATTTGAATTTTTTTGTCAACTCAAAAATATTTGCATTAATGATGACATTACTTACGTTTAATCTTCAATTTAAAAGCAATTTTTAATATAAGTAGAAGTATGATAGTATGAATCTAAATCGCTGCTTCGGATTTCTTTTAAACCAATTTCTTAACACTCCAGGTACTACACAAAACAATCTGTCACTTTTTCAATGCTATTTTTTTGAGCAGTTTTTAAGTCTCAAAATTTATTAGAAGACTACTCTTAATGCACACTTTTATCCAATCTTTTAATAACATAAATATATTTTTCACAATTGTTTTGAATGTGTGAATTCAAGAATTAATTGTCCAAAGTCTACAGCCAAAACGAATATTTTCTTTAAGTATTTCCTAATCATTAGCAGTATAGTAAATATGAATCTCCTTTTCACATTAATGCTACTTTTATAAGTACTACATAATTAATAGATTTACCACTCTTCTTTCCCGCAAGAACCACGAGAAAAAAAAGAGCTTTCATGCGGAAATAAGGGGAAAACCTCATGCGTTTCTTATTTTTAACGCTTCTCGTTTTTATTTTCTAGCAGAATAATTTAAAGTTTTAAACTTGTGGCTTTCAGACAGTACTTATTATTTATATTAAAAATAACTCGATTCGTTTATTTCCTATGTCATTTTTCGTTTCATTGGAAAGTTAGTTTTGTTTAAAGCATTTTCACTTTTCAATATTAATAAAGTTTTCAGAAATAAACATCAATAGTTTACATGAAGTTCAAACAGACATTAGTCTGTTTTCAACAAAAAAAAAAATATTTATCAAATAAAAAAATTATTTATTTGTTACATGTAGAGATATCCATTGCAAACACCTAAAGCATATTATATTGCTCAACATTGAAAGGTGCTTCGTTGTTTACTTGTTAAAAAGTGAAACTATTTCCCCGACTGCATTGAAAAATTGAATTTCGCTGGATAAAATGAATTCTTGGACGGTTGAAGGTAGCTCATTTCAAGGAGAAATTCTTATTTTCCTTATAATAAATAAATAAATAAATAAAATCATTTTTATTACTGTATTTCGATCAGAACCTTGCTCATTAGTGCAAGTTTTTGAAGACATGACTCAGGGTGGTACAAGAAACTCCCCCTCCATGAAAGGATGGATCATACAAGGGATGGATCCTACACTCGCCTGACTCATCCGCCCCGTGGAGGGAGGAGGATCAGCTCCACCGATTGTTTACGGAGCACCGAAAGTAAACAAACAACGCGAAAGCGAGAAGAAAAAGGGAAAAAACAACCCAATTCGATAACCTCGGTTCAATGACCGATCCCCTCGCCGTCACTCTCTCGCACGCTTGACGGATCGGAGAATCAAACAGGTGGGCCAAGTATCGCTGCCTGGCATCGGAACGGCGAATCTTAGCACGCAATTCTTTGGAAGAGTGACACGCATCTCGAAAAGAGAATAGCTCTAAATTTTGAAAATATGTCAATATATATGCACAGAGAGCAACAAAAACTGTAAAATATTAGGAGGGAAAAATTAACCACGAAAAATTTTTAATATCAGACAAATTATTTACCAGAGTGTACAATAAAAAAGAAAATATGTGTATAAAATTGCTAGAAAATCTCTTGTAAACAGGGACGCATACAAGGAATGAAGATGGGGGCAATGGCCTCTCCCTCCGGGGACTCTTCACCGGTAATTTTTCGATATTGAAGTTCTAAATATGCAATTTCATACGACTTTCAATAAAGTTGGAGGTAAAATGTTTAGAGTTCCACCCCGGAAATGTTTCGGAATTGAAGTCTGATTCCTTTGTGATCAACGTTTGTAAACCAGTATGCATAGTATATAGTAAGTAAGAAAAATCAATCGCCTCTTCCTTGAAAAAATTCTGGATCCGCCCTTGCTTGGAAACTGGGCTTCCAATAATATTTCCTTGTAACCAATACAACTTCTTATTTTACGTTACTGCATCCCGAAATAAGGAGCTGTATCTGCTACTTGGACATTTTATAGAATCAGATTCCTAGAGATTTTCCAGCCGTTCCTGCACTTTTTACAGTAAATCAGGAAATCAAGCATTTGAAAGACGAAGTTCCTCTTTACTTCTCCACTTTATTAAAATAGTGATACTTCATATGAATTGTACAGGGCTAACTAAGAATAAAATTCTTAGCTGCTCACAACTTTAACGTTGAATCGGGAGTAGCCTGCCCCGCTAATGCACTTTAAACGGATGAATCTGTATCTTGCTCTTTTCTTCTCTTTTCGTTTATTTCGCATATATATAGTATTCAGCAATTTTCTTTCATGTACGTTCCAAAATCATTCTGAAATTCGGTTCGGGATCAACTTTTCTCGGAAGAGAAAGATTATTTAATAACAATTATATAACCTCCATAATATTGTATTCAAGAATATTTGCATTTTGAACTCATTTTCTTATCTATTAAGGCGAGCACTTCATTACGTTGAATGATGCTAAACGGAGCTGGCACAATGGTAAAATGCACAACTTTCGAACAGGTCCTTTATTTTGTTAGGCGGTTTTATATGTAACAAATTATGAACTGTGGTGTTTGTTTGGTTCTACTTTCATAAGCATAAGATTCCATTTTTTGCAATAAAGTACACGCATTTTACGCAAACTATTTTGAGCACATTATTTCCGTTTTCTGCCTTTCTCTCAAAAAAAATATGCTTGCGTTTTTTTAAGCATGACGTCCGTTTCCAGTACCACTTGGTATCACCACTTTCTCCGTTAAGAAGTTATTTCCCACGACAAGGAAATCAACGAGGAAAAGCTTTTTATTCGGGAAAAAAAAGCCACCACAAGAAATGTTTCTTTTTTTGAATGGAAAGTACGGAAAAAATTCGATTTTATCGGAAAAACTTTCTCCATAATCCGCGTGACGGCGAGTTCGCCGAACTTTGGATTGGATAAAGGCGACCGCCGCACGTGTGTGTCTAACAAATCGCCTCATTTTCTGTTACATCACAAACACACTGTGCACACATCTTGACAGCCCTACGGATCTCGCCTCTTCTCTTTCTCTCTGGTTTCTAATTTGATTAAACCCTCCAATTAACAAACTTTATTTCCCTCTTATTCTTTTGTTTTACGCTATTTTTTGACAATTTTCTGTAATAATGCTGTCCGTTATAGCACTGAAAAAAGTGTTTTCATAACTTCACGTTTTAATTTCAACTTTTTACACTTCCGTTGATTTTATTATCCTTAATTAATTGAAAAAATCTAAAAGTTGCTTTGCGAATTGCTATTATTTAAATGAAATATTCCTGCTCTTTTCTTTGTAATATTATTTTCCTATCAGTTACTAGCATTTTTTTTTCAGAAACACACATACATACACATTTATACACACTTAAGCATTGATACAAGGTTTGACAATTCCCTGAAGCCAGGTTGCATTGTGAAAAAAAAAGGAGGGGGGGGAGAACTTTGGCGTCGAATCCTTTTATAATGAGAGAAAAAAAATATCTCTAAACTTGAAGAAATTACGTGTCTGACGCCTAAAAACGTTTCCTGACTCCTAAAATTTTAGCGTTTGCCATATTCTGCATTCTGAGAGCAGAAAATGATCATAAATTCCACAGTAAAAGGGCCCTGCTCCAAATTGACGTAAAGCAGAAACGTAAAATGGATTAAATGGTATTCCTATGGAAAGTACCCGGATTTTCGGTTTCGGTCGCGTTTTCTGCTGATGTGGAGCAGGGCCCTGAGTACTGCTCGTCCTGATAGATGAAATTAATCCTCTCATTTCATCAAAACCAATTTCCGACACCCAGTATATGTTTAAAAATTGTACTTATGAGAAAGATTTTATTTGGAAGAAAGTGATTTTATTTGGCGACAGCGTACAATGGTACACTCGTACGATTTACGCTAGAACAATTCAATCAGAACGTTTTAGGCAGGTTAAGTGGTGCCTATTTTATAATTACTCTGACGGAGTTGATTAGAACCAGGGGCGCCCACAGGGGGGTAATGGCGCAAGATGCGCCATCAAAATGGGGGGGGGGATTTTTTTAAACTAATTTATTTATTTATTTAGATTATTTTTTAATTAATTAATTTATTTTTTAATTTAAATTATTCACTGATTTTTTTTAAGTTAAATTATTCGTTAATTTATTATTTTTTTATTTAAATTATTTCTTTATAATTATTTCTTTATTTATATTTGTGTATGTGTGTGCTTGGAATGTCTGGAAGGGAAAAAAAGGAAATATATTTTGCGCATAATTGGTACTTTTAAAAAATTCATTTCTGAAAAAAAAGTGAAATTAAAAAAAATAATAATATTTAAAAAAAATAAAATAAAAAAAATAATGGTAAAAATAAAAATAAAAAGCACAAGAGGGTTGTGAAAAATTTTGGGGGGAATTTGCGCCATTGAGCTTGGGGGGGGGGATGGGCACCCCCGATTAGAACTCTTTCAGCTGGCTATACTAAGTGAAGTAAGCCCTTGATTTGGCTCAGTATTCTTTACCTATATTTTTACTACTCGAACTTCCGATTCGACACGGAGATTTAATGAAATTCTATTTTATTTCCAGTACAAACGTTATCCTGCGAATCAGACCCATGTAGAACTTTATGTGGCAAAGGCTTCTACCGTTGCTCTTCGGTGGTACAGATGGCGGCGCGCTTGGCAGTTCATCATTTTAAATGAGATTGTGTCAGTGGGGGGTTAGCACACCTGTTCGAAACGGCAGCGACTTGACTCTGCGCGATAATGAGCCGCAAACTCAGGATGGAGCTCATTAAAAAGGGAATCAGACGACTCGGATGCACCGAGCTACAGACGAAACTATTCGTTGAGTATTCATTCGATATATATATATATATATATATATATATGTATATATACAACAAAAAATGAAGAAATGAGTACCAAAAAAATGTAACATCCAAAGCAACAACAGTAATAGAAAACAGGCATCTTTTAAACAATAACATTACTTGGCCATTGGCCATGCTTATTTATGCTAATATTTTTGTGGTACTGCTTTCGCATTTCACTGCGATGTACGTATGTAAATTTTGATGATATATATTTTTTTTTTCCTTGAGTAATGCTAATTTTCCTGAGTGTTGCAAAATTTTTGAGATTCAGTTTAATTGAATAATTTAATACTAAAACATAGCTTTTAAAGTGCGAACACCACCAAAATAGCTATATCAAAAAAAAAATCATGTCGGCAACAGAAATATGATCACATCCGAAAGTGAGCACTCAAATAAAAAAAAAAAGACTTTCAAAACGAAACGAACATTTGATTTAAAATTGATACAGAACCAAAAGGAAAAACGGGTCACCCTTTTCATCGGAAAGATTCGCTTTCGGTGACACTTTCGCTTCTGAAACAAGTCACCCAGAACCATTCATTAAAAGCACAGGATAGTATTGTTCACAGAAGCAACCCCCTCTCCCTAAATACTCTGGCAACTTTGTTACTTAATAAAGAACTTTCATCGGCTTCGGTTTTATCTGATAGAAGATTGAACAGGGCGCTTTGTTAGCGAATTAGTATCGTTTTGTATTGCAGCGCATTGAAACGGAGAGTGGGCTTTAGAAGAGCTGTGGAATCGAAAGTTATGCTTTCTTCCCTTTCGAAAACAGTGACCGCATCACATCGACGAACATTTTCTTGTACCCTCCGACGAATAACGAAAGTAATCCTATTGCTAGGATCGCAGTCTTTAAAGAATTTGAACAATACTTTATTTTTTATATACAGTCCGATATTGGTTATAGTTGCAGTTTTTCCCCAAAAGCACCAGGGCTCGATCCTCGGCATGGATCATTGGAATGAACCAACAACCATGCTGTTTGGTAATACTAAGGCTCCATACTAAAACATAGGGATGCTTTATCATGGAGCCCTAGTTGGATGTCAGTATTAGGGGTGCGACATCGAAGGCAAAACATCGATGTTTTAAGACATCGATGTTTTGAAATTAAGACATCGATGGTATTGATACATCGACCAAAAAACATCGATGTTTCAAAACATCGATCTTTTTTTATAAAAATTACTTACACATTAACCCTTCACTGCACGATTTTTTATATTTTCATGAAAAAAATCATTTGTTACCTTTTTAATAGCCCTGAGTTCAGGAAAACTGAAGAAAAAAATTAATCTTAAAAATATGCACCAAAAATGATGTTTTAATTGTTTGTTCTATATAAGGCACAAAGCACATAGCATATGCTTTGTATACCGATAAGTGTAATAATCTACTATGTGTTTTGTGCCATAAGTGGTATAAACAAACTTTCCACTAAGTGTATTTAAGCATTTTTAGAACAAAGGAAATAATGACTAAGCACACTTCTAACGGAAATGCAGACCCTCTTTCTTTCAAAAGCAAGAACTGTAATACCTAGACTAGTACAACTAACTAGTGCATAAACATCACACTAAACTGTTATAGCAATGTTCCAGAAGGGGCACAAAGCTCAGTTTAACTGCATTCAAAAATCATAGGAATATATGGGGGTTTATTTGGTTTGTGCCAGATCTGGCACACCGTGCAGTGAAGGGTTAAAATGTTCAGTAATACAGTAACTCCCCAACACATTGCGCCTCTTTACATCACTCAATTAGATTTTTTTGTCTCCTAAAAAATATCAACCGTATGATATCGATGTCAATTATAGAAAACTTATTTTTTGAGATAGATACTGCAACTGCTGATTAATTGTATAACTTTTACTTATCGCATATTTTTATGAAACTTTTTTTATTGAAACGTAAAACACCGTTTTCGAAAAAAATGTCTACAGCAAAATACAAACAACGATGTTTAAAAATCGTTGACAGTAAATCATCGGTAGTAATAAAAAAAACTATTTCAATAAGATAAATATTGCAACTGTAAAAGATGAATCTTTTTTATTGCATATTTTTATTGCTTTTTGCTGAAGTGTAAAACAGACATCGAAAGAAAAAATAACATCGAAAGCGAAACAGTGATCATTAAAAGACATCGACCTTAAAACATCGATGGTAACTATCAAAAATGTCTTCAAACGAGATTGATAGTGCAACGGCTGATTGACGATACAACTTTTGGCAGCATATCTTGATGATTTTTTTTTTTTGCTGAAATATAAAATATTCACATCAAGAATAATAATGAAATAAATAAAATTAAAAAAAAAATGCCGAGAGCAAATTAGAAATCCTTTAGATACATCGAGAGCAAAACATCGATAATAATCATAGAAAATGTTTTCTTATGAGATTAATACTGAAACTTCTGATTAAGGATGAAAACGTCTTTTAATACGTCTGCATATCGCATATTTTTATCAAGCTTTTTTTGCTGGATTATAAAACATCGACATCGAAAAAAACATCGAACCCAAAACATCGATGTTGGGAAAACATCGACCCTCAAACATCGATGGTAAAAACATCGATGCTTTAGCAAAAACATCGATGTTTCCAAAACATCGACATCGATGTCGCAGCCCTAGTCAGTATGAGTGGAATTCTTTATATTTCACGCCATGCGGTGATTGCATTATGATAAGGTAGAGAGAATCGGTGGCAGAACATTCCCATGAGGTCTGGTCATTAGCAAAGCTGTTTTTTTAGCCAGGAGACTTGAATTAGGCTACGAATCGAAAGTTTTTAAAACTCATTTTTTGAGGAAATTTTCAAATTTTTTTTCTACCACATTTTGTTTTCTTTTTTTTTTGGTTAAATAACATAATTTGAAGATCCACCAGATGCCTTTTTTTTTTTTTTGTATTTTAGCAGGAAAATATTTTTATTGACATCGACATTTTGCATTTTCTTCATTTTCTCTTCAATTTAAGGCTTAAATGTACATTGATCTTTTAAAATCTGGAAGGATTTTAAGTTTTGAATTATCTTGACTAGTTGAATTTAAAACTTTTGACCCCAAAAGTTTTTGCAAGTCGTTACTATAAACGAATTATGATGTATCCAGGGCTGTGCTCCATGCTTTTGGCCACATCTTATTTTTCTCCGCACTTCTTACACTTGCCACACGACAGGGGGCCGTGGTGGCCCGATCGGTAAGGCATCGGACTCGTGTCC
>JAXGGA010022024.1:0-15664 GCA_038373865.1 Uloborus plumipes | reverse complement strand
TAACTTTTTATTGAGCGAAATGTGCAACAGTACCTTGTTTTTGAGGAAATTCATTTTTTGACGATTTTTTAAAAATCGAGAAATGCAAATTTCTAAAAAGTAACAAGTAAAAGACTCAGAAATAGGCTTGAAAAATACTCGAAAAAAAAATCGGAGTCAAAAACTTAAAAGGAAGTTGTAAAACCGTTAGTCAATTTTTCCCGTAGGTTAACATTGGATCTGAAGCTTTCAGACTCTGTGTGAAGAGGAGCCTTAAGCACAAACATGCTTTACAAAGCCTTATTTGTAGTGTCACATCTTACGTTGAATGTCCGAAGCTAACGCTAAGTACTTTGCAATATTGTAGTTCAATCAATTTGTAAGCCAGCCTACTGACACTTGTCATAATATCATTATATTTGTTAGTGTAAGGGTTTTAGTGTTTGGCAGTACTTTTGATATCGACATGTTTTCCTCAATTTTAGAATTTTTTCATAAAGTCTTCGCGTGCCACTGATACTGCTCTACCGTGCTACATTGTGGCACGCGTGCCGCGGGTTGGCCACCCCTGATATAGCGGCTCTAGGTCGATCTATAAAGCGAAGATAAGCCAAACTAAGGGCCGAATTCAAGTGAAACACCATTGCAATCGCTTCGAGGCGATCGCAATTGCAATCGCTACTTACGATGGAATAGCATCTCGTAGCGATTGTAACGTTTCACTTGAATCCAAATTTGGGAATTTGCGATTGCATTAGTGAGTTGCGATCGTCCGTGTTTCACTTGAATTTCTGCCTTAATCATCTAATTAAAAAAAAAAAACTAAAAATGTACTCATAAAATTAACAAAGACTAACTGTGTTTCATACTTCAACATATCTGGTTTTGAAATAAATGTTTTACAATCCCAAGAAATCGGTAGAACATTTCCAAATTAGACAAAAATTAAACTACATTCATCGTCCTCGTAAAAATAACATGGGAAAACGTTGAGCTAAAATATATCACTAAAACACAAACACATGTCACATGACTTTCCCGCAGTGAGGACTCTAGAAGTGAGCAGAAGGGTGATATGCAAATTTTACATTTTTACAAAGATCGATGGCAACACTAAAAGTACAACCTCATTGGCTGATTATGTTTTGTGTTTTCAAAACATCATTTTGCCTAAATTTTTACTGATCTATGATCAATTGAGTGTTAACGTAAAGTAATAAATCAAGAGAGAGTTTTCTTTTAACTTTCAGCTGTAAAAAATGCATACTATGCCGAATTTGGGCTTCCCAGCCATAATAGAGGATATGTACACAGAAGCTGCTCGTTTGAATTCGTTCAAAAACTGGCCTTTTAACGACGATTCCAAATGTTCAGCTGCAAAAGTATGTCATTAAAAAATAAAACTTTTTAGTGATTTTCTAAATGCAGACATTTCTGTGCTTGATATTTTTTCTTTGTTTCATCAATTCGGGTCTGCTGAACTAATTTATTTGTACTTGACAGCTTGCTTACGTTTTCTATTATATGCTGCATGTGTTGAATACAACTATATTTTATTTTATTTCCTGTTCCCTCTGATTCTTCTTCTAGACAATTTGGTTCTTGGATATTTTTGAACACAACATAAAGTGCGTAATATTGTTCTTGCAAACGCAGCTTTATTTGTATGAGAGCTGAGTTCATTTACTTTTAAATTTTATGCAAAATTTTACATGCTTGAAAACTGCAGGACTCCTCGCTTTTGCTAGATATCAAGCCTGGCTTCCCTTGCATTATTCCTAAAATCTAAACTACTGCACAGTTTGTTCACTTAATGTCCTTTCAATTAAAAAACATTAGTAACTAGACCTTTTGGAAAATAAAAATGATAGTGACAGAAATTAAAGGATTGACCTATACTGCGGTGCTAAGTGCAAAAGTGGTATCTGGAGCTAAGCTTTTACAGGTTTTCGTCTCCATGCATTTGATTCGGTTATTTTTTCAAATTTTTTTAAAGAATATTTTTCGTGCGCAACTGACCAAAAGACATTGTTTAAGTAGAATGTGGAATAAAGAACAACAGGGGTGATTGTTTTCCGGTATTTTACCGAATTTTCATGATTGATTCTGGTATTTTCATGTTCGAAAATACCGGAAATAAAATATTTTTAATTTTGCTTCCATCCATTTTCCCACCTTCAGAATTTTTTCTCTTTTTTGAAGTTTCGATGACTTTTCCGATAATAATTAATAATATTCATCAAATAGAAACGTTCAGATGCCATTCTATTTTTTTACTTTAATAAATTATTTTATTTGCACCTTTTTTTTATTTTGATGCCTTCATTTTAAAAATGCAATTGATTTGCATCCAATATGAGACTCGAATTTTTCTCATTTTTGATGCTTATTACCTTTAGTTAGGAGATAAGTAAATGAAATATATTTTTATTTGTATTAAAAAAAAGCTAATTTTAACATTCTTGAGTGAAATTCTGTGTCTTTTATAAAAATCAAAATGTCAAACGATTAAAAATTGAAGTTCTACTTTAAATGTGTTTGTTTATGAAAGGAAATTAATTTACTACATGTGTATAATTATAAAATTAGGTGTGCTTAAGTAATAGGGGCCTTGGTTCCCCCCCCCCCCCCCCCACACACACACAAACATTTTCTCTTTAAAACTTTCAGGTATTTTTTTATGAACTCACAATCACCCTTGGAACCATCTAGTGATGTACATTGATACACGGCAGCCCCAGGTTATATATTCTATGCTAAAGGATGTTTAGTTTAATATAATCTTAAATCTCTTCCAGCCTATCCACTTTTAAAATGGATTTTTTTTTTAGATGGCTGAAGCAGGATTCTACCATTGTCCGACAAAGGAGGAACCAGACGTTGTGCAATGTTATGTTTGCTTTAAAGAACTGGATGGCTGGGAACCAAATGATAATCCCTGGTTTGTAGTTTGAATGGTTTAAAACATATTTTATACTTCATCATGAAACTCGTAAAAGTTTTCATCAAATGGACTTTTTATAGTCTAAATTACGTATTAAATCAATTTTCTGAAATTGATTTGATTTTTTGTAAATTAACTAGTTATATAAGCTGCAAAATTATTATAACTATACACTTTATAAAATTTGAGCCCCTCGGTTACCACAACGCCCTAAACCCCTCAGAACTCAAAATCAATGTGTGAATGATTTAAATCAGCTATCCCACTATCATTTATCAAGCATTCATGACTATTCGAAGTCTTGCTCCTTACTGTGTCTGTGATACAAATTCAAATAGCAACTGGAAAACTTAAATAAGTCATCATTTTTTCAAATCATTGCTTCCCATATCAACCTCGTGGTTTTTTTTTCTGTCATATTTTTAATTTTGTATTTGTTTCTGCTTCTGGACATCCTAAAAACATCGAAAAGAAAGAATCAACCACCTCTCCCTTCTTTCTATGAATTATAAAAAACAATTATTGAATTCATTTAATTCATAATTATAAAGAATTTAAAAAATGAATGGTCTAAGAACAGACTATCATTGTTGGTTCAAAAACCCAGTACATCAAGTGGATGTTGCCTGATACCTGTAGCCAAAACAAAGTAGTTCAAAACATATGCCCATTGTCATCTACTTTGTTTAAGTTAACAGCCAAGACCGTTTTGCTCCTTCTTGTACTTCCATTAAGTGCCCTTCCAGGCTTTGATTTAAAATTATGACGTTCATTAGCTATAACAATTCCCTCTTTATCACAGTAAAACAGGGTTCGTAAATATCGTGATATTTTCGAAAATATCCGATTTTTGATATATATCCGATATTTTCAATTCGCGCAAGCTTATTTTTTTAAATAGTAACTATATCCTCAAATGAATGTCATTTATTTCCTTAAATAAAGTATTATTACAGTACAGACTAAAAATTAATGTTTCTTTCAATATTTCTCTACATAAATATACATTAAAATTTACATACAATGAAATGTTATGCAGCCATTTTTGCTGAAATGTAATAGTTTAATGTTTTAAAAATTATATAACCTAATGATGATGTTGGCTACTGTACTGGATATTGACTATTATTGACTATTATGTTCATATAAAAATAATTACAGTATCATATACATAAATATCAACTATCATGTAATATCAAAACCAAAACATAAAAACTTATTGATAACCATACATTATATTAGGATAATTGATTATTACAATATGTAATATTTATATGTATTTTTTTCATTTATACCATAACTTTTTTTATTAATTAATACTTCAAACTATAATATTGACTTTATTTTTAAAACACTAGAACTTAACAACTTATTTATTGTTTTATCACATTGCAAAGACATAAAACAAAACTGTGACTGAACAAAATAAAAAACAATAAAAATTTAAATCTTTTGCTTAGTTTTACATAGTAAATTTTGTTACTAAAACAAAAACTATATGTTGCATTCAAATTTGGAATATAAAATTATGAATTAAAAAAATACTTTACGGCTTTGTTTTTAATAACCTAGTAATATTTTTATTTCTAGCTAACTTAGATTTTTTTTACTCTTTCATGTTATTCATTATTTTATTTTTCAGCTTTAAATTTTTATTAACATTAAGTGACTTTACTTTAGTATAGCTGTTTCACATATTTTTCTTTTGTTAGCTATTTTAACAAAAATAAAACATCTGTTGTTTAGCATTAGCACACATTGAACAAACATTAGACACATTTCCATATTCTGATTAACTTTTCATTTTTAACTAGGCATTTTTCATCTCTATTCAAGTTGTTTTGTAACTTTTAATTTCATTATCAGAAAATAAAGGAATATTACATTATTACATCATACTAAAGATGACATCATTAATATGACGAAGACAATTTTTCTATTGAAAATATCGCATTTCAAAAAATAAATATCGAAAATATCAAAATATCATGATATTTTCAGAATAAATATCGGATATATATCATGATATATGTCGAATGATATATATCGGCGAGCCCTGCAGTAAAACTGTTTCCCTTTCCTCTAAAATGCTGAAAAATATTTTATGTTTCTGGAATTTTTGCTTTCTATCGTCATGTACAATTATGAAATTTATATCTTTACTGAGTTAACATAATAGTGCAAAATACATGAAATGTTAAGAGGGAAGTTAACTCTATAATTCTAATTTTGTTTGAATTAATACTATTTGATGTGATATAATGGTAAAACTTTAAATGTTAGTGCCTATATACAGAGCAATTGTGCTGTGTAACAGTTTTAAGATTATGAGGTTCATTAGCTATAACAACTTCTTCTATCATAGTAAAACTGTTTCCCTTTCCCCTGGCATGCTGAAAAATATTTATTGTTTCTGGAATTTTTGCTTTCTATTGTCATGGACAATTATGAAATTTATATCTTACTATTACTGTTGGAGAGGGTTAACATAATATTGCAAAATACATAAAATGTTAAGTGAAGTTAACTATATACTTCTGATTTTTAATTAATACTATTTGATGTGATATAATGGTAAAACTTTGAATGTGCCCACATATAGAGCAATTATACTGTAATAGTTTAATATTGTGAAGTTCATTCACTATAACAATTTCCTCTCTATCACAGTAAAACAGTTTCCCTTTTGCCTGGCATGTTGGAAAATATTTCATGTTTTTAAAATTTTTGCTTTCTACTGTTATTGACAGTTTTGAAATTTATATATCTTAATATTACTAAGGGAGAGGATTAACATAGTATTGGAAGATGCATAAAATGTTAATTGAACTTTTAAAGTGAGTCTTGTATCAAGAGCTTTTTGCAATTTCTATTGGTTGCCCTTTATATTGCTTTGAAAACAGAATAGAAGGCAACTTCATAAATTTGAGCGACATTAAAAATTCTTTTCCTAATGATGTTTGACTTATGCAGCTTAGCTTTATGAATTATGCTGTTTTTATAGGGAGGAGCATATTTCTCATTCAAAGACTTGCAAGTTTGCAAAATTACGCAAGGCTCAAAAAGACTTAACTGTTTCTGAAATATATGCAATTGAAGCTGAAAGAAAGGTCAATAAACTTGTAAGTATTTCTTTATCAAAGTAACAGTGCTGTAACTTAAAAAAAAAGAAGCATTCATTACCTTTTCCGGTGTGAACTTATGTATGCATTGATTGCATGTCCTCGAAACCTGGATTAGATTTGGCAAAATTATTGAAATTTTACAACAAAATCTGCTAAGACTTTTGACAGTTTCTTTTTTTATAAATTGTCAAAATCTAACATAATTTTAAACTGAAACTGTCTCTGTTGCAAGATTCAGATTGTCTTTTAAAAATGCTTAAATTGTTAAAACATTTTAAGTGTGTTGAAAATTTTTTTATTGAACAGGAAAGTGTTGGGGAAGAAAATTACAATTCTGGTATTCTTCAAATATCATCATCTTAAGGCAAAATGTGTTCACTATGCTATATATTGTCAGCACCATGTTAAAATTACGAATGAAAATTGGCACTTTTCAGGAGAGCCAAAACACTGAACCTAACTTTTTCCTACCTGATGTGTTTGGTTATTTTCAATTTTTATAGATATCTTAAGTCTTAAAACTATAGTTCGAAGGTATCATTTTAATTTTACTATTTGTAAAATTCAAACTTGAAAAACGCAATTTTTCACATTCGTTATTTTAGCATGGTGCCGATGATCTATAAAAAACATTATAATTTGTGTCGTTCTTAAACAGGGCTTGGCAAAACAAGCCCAACCCAAAAGAACCTACTATTTAGACAAAGTGTTTTTTTTTCCTTCAAAAATTACTGCATATTAAAGAAATTTATTTCTATAAAAAACTAAATGTTGTTACGATTTTGATCAATATCAACATCAAGTCCAGAAATTGGTATTAATCAATTAAAATACTTAATCTTGGTCAATAACTGGTCCAGAAATTGCCATCTTCCTTTTTGGACAATTTATTAACTGCTAAATGCATTGCCTGGTTTGCACGTTCTACCTTGAGAATAAAATTTTTGTCAAGTGACGCGTGTCTAAAAGTCCCGATTAGATTATCAAAGTGTCGATATTTTGCCGGCATCCAGAACGATTAATCTGCTATGGACCCACACTACCTCCTTTTACATGGAAATTTCTTAGTAGATGCATTAAGTGTTAAAATAGTGCTTAGAGTGAGCAAGATAATCCCCACTATTTTTTTGAAAGTTAAATGGCACGTTTGTTGTCAAATATCAAATTGCTACATTATGTCACAATTAAATATTAAAGGCTAAAATCTTTGCAATTGTTCCAAACTAAAAGGAATTATTTGCCTTGTTATAATCATCATAGATGGGTCTCGAAACGCCATAAAATAAAATACTTTTAAGAAACAAACGAATAAAGAGGGAATCGACAATACATTTAAAAGACGTAGCCACAGCAACGCAATAAAACGTTAATAATTTGATCAGAAAAGAGGTTTTCGAACTCAAAGTTCAAAGGCTTGAAACTTTTTTTTCAGTGAAGATAAAAGTTTCGTTCTTCGACTGTAAGTGGAATCAATTCTGGGGTTAAAAATATCACTCTATCCAATGGCATAAAAATCAAAACTGTGGAATAATTAGTTCATAGCTGCCAACTTGTACGTTTTGGCCGTACAATGTACGTTTTTTTGCCCTTTTGTAGGATCGTACGGTAAAGGTGTAAAATCGTACGTTTTTCACAGATTTTTCATCAATTCCAATGTTTTTTTTCTCCATATATAACTAAATTTCAACGACTAAGCTTCTTTAGAATGCATCGTTTCAGGTACTAATACACGAGGCAAAGCTTAAACTTCGTAATATTTCAGCACTGAACGCGTACTTCACGGAAAACTGGTCTGCAGCGTTGAGACTGCAATCCTTTTGCATCGTGCAAATATTTTAACATTTGGGAGATTTTTAGGTTACAATAACATATGCTACCTTAGGTTATCACACTTAATTATTTATTTTTACAATTTATAAATTTTTTCCTCCCCATTTTACATGTTTACATTCTACCCGCAATTCTCTTAAAATCGTTTCTTTTGCTTGACATTTCAATCCTTTAACATCTGGTCAGTGCTTTAATACATTTGATGGTTAGAAGTTATTTTAAGATGACTACCGAAGACTACTGTAAAATCCTGAAAATACCCAACCCCCCCCCCCCCTATTTTCAAAACTAAACTGATAAATTTCAGGTGGGGGGGGGGGGGGTTATAATCGATGGGGAGGTTACTTTCGGGATTTTACGGTACTTTATTTTATTTCTTTTTTTTTTCTTACCAGCATGCTTATATTTAACACATACGTCACTGAAAATTGCAACTGAAATGAATTTATTCAATTGAAAATATAAAGTAAAGTTAAAATTTCAATTAAAATGAAAGAAAACTACTGAACGTGACTGATATAATTACAATAACTTATTTACTGTGATTTTCATTAAAAAATAGGTTATTGTCTTAGTACGATTTCGTAGGAAAAAGTGTAAGATTTTCTAAGTAGATATGTTGGCAAGTATGTTAGTTTATTTTTTATTGATGGTTTTAATGAACCAAGTATTGCTTGAAATCGGGTGAAGCCTTGCAAAAAGAAAGTTTAAAAATTGAATAACTCGCGCTGTGTTTAAGTTAGAGAATAGGAAAAAATTGCACAGGATGGAGAAAAATTTTCTGCTTCCAACAATATATAACATTAATATGTGCAAGTAATTTTTAACCCCAATATTCAACAATTTATGTGAAAATTGCCTTGAATTCAAATAAAAAAAGAATCGCTCATCAAATCTTTTCAAACATAAGCCCATGTTTCAATCTGAGAATGTACCTCTCATATTCAGCAAGAATTTTTCAAATCGGTTCAGTGGTTTCAGAGATTACCCGGAACATACATACCTACAAAATTTACCCTCTCTCTTTATAATATTAGTAAAAATTAAAAATTAAAACTGAATTTCACTTAAAAAATAATAATACTTAAAAGCCCAAAATAAGCAATAATTTTATCAATCAATTTCTACACTTCCTGGCTATCACTTTCACCAAAAAATTCTGCACTAAGCTCTGTTAGGGAATGTCTTTTTCAACAGCTGCTTAAAGCAGGTTTGGCAGGTTTCTGGAAAGGCTGTAAAAACCACCTGTAGAAACCGGTTAAAACATACAATAGAGAATAGATGGGAACAATGATTAAGTGTTAACCAGAGTACAATTTATTTCAATATTATCGACATTTAAAATCAAATGTTGCATTGTTTGCACTCTCCAGTAGTGTATAACAGTATTTAAGTTTGGATGCTGTTTCAAAACATAAGCAATTTCTCAATTTATTGTGCAACAATGAGAAATTCGAGACGATTATCTCAAACCCAGCAGATCTAGTCAACATTGCTCTTAATTAACAAGCAAGAATCTATTTGAAAGTTGCTCCATTCAGTTGTTAGGTCAAGAGTTAAATGACAATTGTTTGAATTTTACAGTGTTTATAAACAACAAACTGAAAAGCTTATTACTTACAAGGTTGAGATATAACATTAGCAATAGCGTAGCAATATCAATTATGATAAATTTTACTTTGCTTCAAAAATTTCAATCTGTTGATTTAACTTTTATATTAAATATTAGTTAAAATATTGAGTTTTTCAAACAGTGAAATGAAGGTCTATTTTTAGTTTAAAAATGTCATTTTATTATTATTAGTTATAAAGATGTTTTTTTAGTTTCTGCAGAATTTTGCCGGTTATAACCAGTCTCTGCCACTGGGACAGCGAAAACGGGTTTCTGCTGGCAAAAGACAACCCTGGCTTAAAGCAATGTTACCAAGGGAAAAAGTTACATTATAGTAATCACTTGATATAGTAATCAGCCAAATATAGTCAACCTATGTGATGACTGAATCCTTAAACTGTGACCATCAATGTCTGACTATAATAATATGGGAATAACAATAGCATATTCCTATATTGTTGCATGCAAGATTGATCATGTGATTTAATAATTGCTAATTTTAATACTGTTCAAATTTTTATTTCCAACTTCCTGCATCGAGAAATTAAAAAATACTTGGTATTATTCATGTTTATGGTTAATAATGCCCCTTTTATCTTAAAACTTTAACACACATTGTTAGATCTAACTAAAAATATATTAGTACATAGTGTATTTTGGATTCACTTTATTTAAAATCTTACTTAGACCATTTTTTTCTGAGTAGAGGTAAATACTTTCATCTTAAATGGCCATCTTTTAGAAAAAAAAAGATACTTCATGTAAATATTTTTAAATCATTAATTATGGAAAAACATATGCATGTAGACTATTTTTAAATGCATATGTTTTCTGTAATTTTCTCATTTTTTAACTATTTATTTGAGTAAAAGAAGATGCATGATCTAAAAATATATGTAGCTTAATGAGAGGGACCCCAAAATTAAAGTTGTGAAAGGGCGCAAAACTGAATTTACCGAATGAAACTTTAAGTTTTACGGAATGATAATACATAAGTGCACATATACTCATATCTAATTAGAAATCTGTTAGGCATTTCAAACAATTAAATATTTTTATGTTTTTTAAATTTGTGGAAGGAGAAATTGTTATAGGACGTCACAGTGATCTCCCTTCAAGACTTCCCTGACTTTATGAAAAGTCAAAATAGCAAGCAGTAGTTTGGTATACCATGTTTGAAATATGATTCTTGAAAAAACCCATATACATTTTCCCGTATGTTTAGTGCTGACATAGTTAATGTTTCTTGTGATTTCTCTAAAGTATAGTTAAGTTTGTTACATATTTTTCAAGCTGGAGAAACTGACTTGTATTTAAAACCACCATGCTTTTTAGTTTTCCTTTCCCTATTTATTTTATTTAAAATTTTCTGTAGGGATATGCCAGCTGCTCCAATTGCGCCAATCAGCGATGCTGAACCAAACTGCTACAAAAGCTCGCAAAATGTTCCTTTCAGCTCCAAATCAAACAAACATGCTCCAAAAATGTGGTCTTCCTCTATTTATTGCAGCTCCTTCGGTGTATTTGTATTTTTGCCAAGAAGGCATAAAATTTTATTTGTTTCAGCTGTGTTTTTTTTTTTTTTTTTTTTTTTTTTTTTTTTTTTTGACTTGGTCCCGATTTTTTACACCTTTCAAAATCCGCCTGCATCCACTTCTGCAAAACTTAATTGTTTTAGTTGATTATGTGCTTCTGCCACTTCAACGTCACTAACTTGGTATTGATCATTATTTTCAACCACTCTTATATTTTATTTTGGGTAGCAGAGAACTTGTGAGCTCATATTTTTTCCATGCCCTCGTTTAAAATTTAAATCCAGTTGCATCCTAATTAATTCAAGCCAGTAAGAATGTTTTTACCTATCTTTATCTTATTTATTTGAACATTTTAGAAACTAAAATTGATTGGAGAGATTTAGGATGGCAACAGGAGGTAAAAATCCGGAATTCAACTCTTCCGGTAATGAATATGCAAAGTGCAAACAAAGCAAGTTTCTCAAATTTGGGCATTTCTTCATATTTTTAGCCTCTCTTAAAATTTTAGCAATTATGTCAGTTATTTAAATTTTGAATTATACCCTTATTTAGTTCAGTGGTTGGAAAAACAACATTTATTTTGTAGCGTGTGTATGATATCTAATCTCAAACATGCTTGTTATTTAAGTTTGCATACTGCATAGAGGTGCTACATCAGTGTAGATATTTTTGGCAAAACATTAATGTTTTACTAGGTGATGTTTCTTTAAATATCAATGTTCTGGGTTTAGTTGCATTTATGCAAAAAGTTGCATAAGAATTAAAAAATGACATTGTTACCCAGTAGCAGGGACGTCATTTCAAGTTTTTCCGGGGGGGGGGGGAGGTTCCAAACTCAATGCAATTTCATCGGAAAACATCAAAAGCGACGCCCACTTATATGTAAATACATTGATTTCTCAAAGTCAGGGAGGGGCCATTGACCCCCCCCCCCCTCCCCCAAAATGATGGGCCTGCCCAGTAGTTGCAATAATAATTTCACTGAAAAGCTTTCTGAGTTTAAAATCAATATATCTATCCTATTGAAAAATGTTCTATAAAATTTCTTATTATATTACCTTTAATTATCACCAATAATTTACATTCCATGATTTTTTAAACATCCTGCTTTAGGTTCGATGTTTTTCCTAAGTCGATGCTTTACATTTCATTAAGAAAAAGTTTCATAAAAATATGGGATAAAAAAGTTGCATCTTTAATCAGTAGTAGCAGTATCTGGGAAAATGTTTCTACAATTGCCATCCTTGTCTTACGGTTGAGGATTTTGCAAGAAAAATACGAAAAACGTGATATATCCGATTGAGTGATATAACGACGCTATAGCGAGGGGTTACTGTACCACTGCACATTCAAATGTAAACGCAATATATTTTTTAAAAAGACCAATGTTTCAAAATATCGATGTTTTTCCATCAATGTCGCACCCCTAATACTGCCCCAAGAAATTTAGTTTCCTTGTACATAAATCCAAGTCAGACAAAATTAAATAATCAACTCGTCACACAAGCTTAATTTGCTCACATATCTTTAATTTCTGTCCGTCTTTTATATACATACTGGGCAGCTGCGCCCTCTACAAAAACAAAAATAAAAGTTATTCAACTAATTAACTTAAAAGTTGAAACTTTCAGCAGCAAGTGCTTCAACTACAACTACTTTTTTTGAAATTTAGCAACTACAAACTACTTTTAAAATGTAGTCTTTGCTACTTTTTAAAAAATAAATAAAAAGCGTACACCGTTTGCGGATTGAACGAAAAAATTTGAAAAATGGTTTAAATTAATAAATTGGCTCATTTGAACAATTAATATTACTAAAAGTTGTCTATTATTTCTTTTTCTTTTCTTTTTGCACCATCTTACCCTTTTAAGCCATTTTTTACGAGATTAAGCCATTTTTTAAAAGACTAATTCAAAAGTTGAAATGTTAGCATTTTCAATAAATGTTTCATACATAATATCTACTTAAATTAAAAACAGTATTTTTCTATGTATCTATATCCTGCTTCTTTCTCCTGAATGCCAATGAACTAAAAGTCAGAACAGGTATTGATAGATTTATAATTTTTCAGGCTTAATTAGTTTTAATTCACGTAAGGTTTAATAAAGGGATTTTGAAGAAATTGAGAAAAATCTTCAAATTTAAAGCGATTTGTCCTGAACGATTAAGTGTGAAATCCATTGTTATAAAACATGGTTGATATGAAACAGTAATAATAATGATAATGAGAATTTTGAATGAAGGCTTAGCTGAATCAAACATGAAACTCAGTAGCAGGCCTCTGAACAAAAAGTTAACAACGCAAAAATAAAAGAACCTTTGGAAAAAAAAAATTGGTAAGATGCCCAGTCATATAAAATATTCAAGTTCCGTTAATTTTCTGTTCAGAGATAGCTCGTTCAACGCTGGGCCAAGCAATTAGTCAATTTTAAAATACTGTTTCGTTTTGATAGTGAATAAAAATTAATATTTTCTTTTTCAGAAAAAAATTACTGCTTTTAGATGTCAAAATTTTGTTCGTCAAATTCAAGATGCGGAAAATTTTGTGGATGAACTCATAGAAGAACTAAGAAGCAAAAAAAAATGAGGTCACTAATTGACTGTTTATTCATATGTAAGGTTGTGCATTTGAGAAAACTCATTCACACTTAAGAAGCTTCTCTTTCTTGCTGCCATGCTGAAACTCTTTTTACTTCAAAGATTGTGTACATTTATTATTTATATGTTCAACAGAAATCATCAAGTTCTTTGAATGGTAAAAAGCCTGTGATATTACCAGTTAATCAACGATTTTGTGTTTCTAATAAATTTATAATTGTATTATTCCAAAAGTAATTGTTTAACGCATCAAGTTTCAAATGTAGAAGAAAAAAGGCGTGGACCACTATAAAAATAAATAAATATTGATTTGAAAATAAAAATGTTAAGCACAAATTTACTTTAAGAATTAAACTTTTGATATTTTTTTTTAAATGAGAAATAAAGTTTTTGATTTCTTTAAAAAAAAACAATTTAAATGCTTCTATTCACTGACATATCAGCACTTTCTTCAATATGTTTGGATCTGGGGCTTAAATGTTGAATATATTTCTCCTAATGTAATATATTTGTGTTTGATATATTTAAAAGAAATTCTTTCTTGCATTTTGTCGTTTTTACATGTGTGCTGTTCCAATCAAGTTTTTTTTCCCTTCAACTTTCTGCAATACTATGCCAGGCATTGCTTATTTATGTCATTGTATCAAATCATATTGTAACTTTTTGAGCATTAGTATTTTAAAATTTTTTATACAAATTGTACTGATTAATGTATTATTTTTGTGGTTATTTATGTTAAGATGAAATGTAACTGCATAGTCATTAAAATATTATTCTATTTAGTTTCCCCTGTTTTGCTTTTTTCTGTACCTTATACATTAGAGTGGAATGAAAAAAATGAATTTTTGATTTTCGTAAATGGGTACCTTTCATTTACTGTGAATGAGACTTAGTAACAATTCTGTAAAATATTTCATTTTTGTGACGTCATCTGACGACAACAGTTTTGAAAATTTTTGAATGTTTTTAGATTTTTCGTAATTTTTTCAAAAATACTGCAAATGAAAAAACTAGTAACGGGTGGTTATTAAATGGAAGGAAAAGGTCTGAAATATACAAAGAATTTTTTTTAAACAAGTTTAGATTATGATTTCAGTCCACTCATTGCGCTTAAAGTTCATCAAATTTTCCGAAATTTCTGAGATTTTAAACTTAGTATTTCCTCTCAATATTCACTTAAAGTGTCTTTATAACCTTTTTTTATTAATTTTGTATTAACTTTGAACTGTACTACATCTCGCTAGATCATGTGAAACTACCCAGGACTCACCACGAAGAGGGAACAGCACTTCGACTCCTACCTGCAACCGCTTCCTTCCAACTAATGCGACCACACATTTACGTTTCTTAGATACGTCTTTAACAGTTAAATTGTTTCTTTGCGTCGTAAATTGATCGGATAATTCTGTCAGATATCCTCATTTTTACTAACTTTTCTCTTTTCCTCTGATCACGTACCAATTTTGAAAAGCTTTTGACCTCTTTAACAGCTCTTTCAACTGGGCAATTCCATGCAAGTGTGGAAAAGCGTTGGAAAAATCAAATTACAGCAATGCATCTGTTTTACATATTTTTCGGTTTAAAAATGTTAGAAGTTTATTATTTATACTAATTTTTTGTCAAGAATGTAGTATTTTTAGTTTTGGCAGCACTTTGAAGTTGGAAATGGAATATTTAACTTTTGGCAAAGCAAATGGTCAATCTTTCAACGTTGGTAAGTTTCAATTTTTTTCTTTAGATAACTGTTTTAAAGGAAGAATATTGATTATTACACTTTAATTCAATATTGTAAATTGCTAAAACGAGTGTTTTCACGTAAATTAAGTGATTTATGTTAATTTCAAAAATGCACTGTTCTATGTAACATAAGTTACCAAAAACATGTTAAAGTTCATGATGTGCATAAACAAAGGGCAATGCAATGTTAACAATGCTATATTTTCTATCTTATAAGTGTGTGTTAAGCAAATGGTTAAAGTTTTTTTTTAAATATTGTCTATTTAATTTTTTGTGCTACAATCAAAAAGTGTAACTTAAATTC